>AFIY01001064.1:0-21990 GCA_000223825.2 Zymoseptoria passerinii SP63 | reverse complement strand
CAGCGCCAATCCAACAACAAATTCTGCCACGACGTACCCTGCACCGCGAACAAGGACTGCCGGACGCCCAGGTGCGGGGCTTGCAATCTCAAAAAGGGACGATGTAAGGGGGATGGGGTTAAAGCGAATCAGTGTCGGAAGCATGTTTGTACATTTGGGGTGGGGCGGGGGAGTGTGCGAAGCCGTGTAAGAGGTGTGGGAAGTTGGGGTATTGCGAGTAAGAGGGTGAGGGAGGCGTGGAGGTGTGGGCGCGGTGGTGGAGGTTGGAGTGGGGGGGAAGGAGGAGGGAAGGAGGAGAGAGGTGGAATGGCTTGACGTGGACGTGGGACGTTGGCATGTGGTGCGAGGAGTCGTCAGTGAGACCGACTGATGACTTTCCTATGCAGTCGATCCGCATGAACCAAGATCCCTTCCTTCCTCGCTCCCTGACTCCATCGCAATGACGCGGCGGCAGCTATCCGGTTGAGATTCAGCCCAAGGACCGGAACGCCTTAGGGTTGGTTAGACGAGATGTCGTGGAACGAAAGCGATAGTAGCTGACCTGTGCATACCACATCTTCCGGTGATAGACTCGCAGCGAGAGGGGGGGTCCGACGAGTCCATGCCGCAGGACTGGAGAGGTGTTCGGTGAGTGGGCCTGACTCTTGATGTACCATCTACGAGAGGGAGGGAATCTTGTCGTTGACTAGTAGTAAGTAGTCTATGAGGCTTATCTGGCAACGCAACGCCTCGGCCAGGCTTGCTGGAGTGACATTTGGCAGGCTCAATGGTGTTCGTGCTGGTGGGGAGAGGCGTGCATGTGATGATGAATCCGCAAACGTCGTGTGAGAGTGGGATGCTATAATAACTGGGGGTTTGATGTGGGAGGTTCAGCAATGGAAGGATGGAGGATTCACATACATGTCGTACTTTCAGGGGGGCTGGATGGAAGCATAATCATGTTGGAAACCAATTCCACGATGGTCAAGAAAGAGCCAACAGGAAACCAACAAACACCAAGGCGCGAAAGCCCATATAGACAAGAACATCGCGAAAGGAGCTAGCCCATATAGTAACAAAAAAATACAGATTGACCACAATCCCCACAATTTGTGTATACTTGACGGGTATCGACATTATAAACCAACCAAACCCAACTCCTGAACGTACGCTTTCGATCCTGGGCAACGAAAAGCGCAACCACCACCCGCCCATCCATCGCTAGTGTACAAATTGAAGTAAAACATGCAAAGCGCAAAGTAAAAGCAACAGTGGCTGAAACGATTTTGTTTTACAAACTCCAAGGAGTGAGATGAGAGGGCACCCACCAGCCACCAATCTCCTCCAATGCGGTCGATAGGTCGTGCGGTAGGTCGTTCCTCCCTCCCTCCATCCCTCCCTCAAACTCTTCATCTCCGTCCCCATCTCTCCCCCTTGAGCACCACCACCTCCATACTCCCCCCCTCCAATCCCCTCCCCCAAACCCGCCTTCCTCCCCCCACCGAAAATCTTTGCTTCAACCCCGACACCCGTCCCTCCTGCTCTCGCTCCTCTCTCCTCGCTCGAACCCTTCGCTCCCTCGCGGTGACCGTGTGTCCCAAGCGCAAGTCGCCGTCCTGATACGCCCGCTTGAAAGACATGTAACTCGGGGGACGCGGACGACCGAGCACGGCGGCCCAGTTGCGGAGGAGGGAGGATTGGGAAAAGCGAATTTGTGGCCGTTGAGGTATTCGCGCGTGGTTTCGCCCCGGGCGACGAGGAAGAGGTGGTAGATGAAGAGGGAGCCCGGGTATGGGAGGGCGACGATGGCGTAGATGAAGAGGAAGAAGGCGATGCGTTCGGAGGTGCGGGTGCTGAGGGCGCGGCCGAAGGAGATGTCGTTTTGCGAGGCGTACTCCGCGATGTGGATGATGGAGAAGGCGATGAGGAGGACGGCCATGAGGGAGCCGAAGCCGACAAAGGCGAAGAAGTAGCGGTAGTTGCGACGGCCGACGCAGTTGTTCAGCCATACGCAGTGGTGGTCTTGCGTTTCCATGCAGGCGTCGCAGACGCGGCAGTGATGGGCGCGGGGAGGACGCCAGATGGTGCAGGACTTGCAGAATTTAGTGGGGACTTCCATGGCGGTGGTGCCTTGTGGTGCCTTGGCCACCCTGTTCTGCGGCGGAGGAGGACTTGCGTTTCGTGGCGAAGGTCTTGACCATGACCCATTCTGTCGTTTGAGGGCCGATGGCGAGGGCGTCGCGCTCTTCAACCGGGTTGGGTGGGTGAGGGTGGAGGTTTCGGGGGAGGATGCCAGGGTCGGAGAAGGCGGCGTGAAGGAAGGAGGAGAGGGTTATGAGAAAGACATAGGCGAAGATGATTGGGAGGGCAGGGGAGACGTTCCGCCAGAGATAGGGCGCACTGAAGACGAAGAAGAGCGCGGCGGGGAGAGCGGCGAGGAAGAAGGTGAGGATATTGAGCGGCGTCGCGCGGGTGTTGAGGAGACGACCGCGGCAGAAGAAGAGCACGTTGCCGGCGTAATATTGGTAGTTCTTCCCGAGGTTTTGCTTCGGAGATGGTGGCACTGCGGGGAGGTTCTTCTCTGTCTGCAATGTCGTGTCGGAGGAGAGGTCTGGTGGAGGTGACTTTTGATGTGAGGTCTCTCGTCGGCTGGAGCGTCGAGATCCTATACGTAATGAATTGCGCAGTGATCGCGGTGTCGCAGAGACAGGTGATATCGGATTGATCTGCTGCATCTTTGGGGTCTCTCGCCGTTGCGTGCTCAACTGCAGCGGAGCCGTGCTGACCACGCTCCCCCCTCCCTGCGGCAGATGTCCTTCGCTCGAAGCGACCGAGTATCCTCCTCGACTACTGGGTAATGTGACTTGACCCGACTGGCGATTCCGCTTCAACGTATGTACCGAAGCATCACTATTCGCGCGCCCAGACCGCGACTCCGTTCTCGACTCGATCGTCTCATCTCCCTCTTGCGCATTCGATTGCATCACCGTCTGTCCCCTCCACTCCGCAAGCATAGTGTTCTGTCCTCGCTGTGCCTGTAATGTCTGCGGTGACATGGGCCGGAAGAAATTGGTCGCCGCGAGGGGCACATGTGTCACGGCGGAGGCTGGGCGCGAGCCCATACTTTGCCGTCCGAAGACTCCTCCAAGCCCACGGCGAGAGGCTGATACGCGTGGAGGAGAGGCAGCGAGAGTGACCGGGTCTGGTTGGCTGCCGACATCATCAGTCATCATCAGTGATCGAGGAGGCGGCTGAGATGGGTCCGTTGTTGGCGGTGGAGGGGAATGGATCGGTGTCGAGGAAGGTCGGAAAGGCAGAGGTGCCGGTCGTGGTATTTTCGGGATTGGTCGCCATGGTGCGGAGGGTGCGGAGGGTGCGGTCGTCGTGCTATCGATCGTGCGGACTGGAGTGTCGGGTCGATGGCATTGGTCTTTGGGGGGGAGGGATTGTCATTGAAGGGAGGGAATTGGGAGGGAATTGTCATTGAAGGGTGGGGGGAACTGTCATTGAAGAGTGGATGAATGAGTTATGATCGGAACAATGTCAATATCAATCAAAGGAGACGGACGACTCCTCATCAGCGTTCAGGAGCTGCTGCGGTGCTTCAAATTGGAGGGAGGCAGATCAACTGTTTGGGATTCGCTTCAAATTCCCACTACTTTCTTCTCCAGCCTCACAACGTCAGCCATTGATTATCCCCCAGCAACATCAACCTCCCCCTCCACCACACCACCGCCCAACATGTCCACGCTCGCCCGTCGAACCGCTTTCCGCGCCCTCCGCACTCCCGTCGTCCGTCCAGCTCTCCGCCGCACCCACGCCGACTCCACCGCCTCAGCCGCCGGCGACAAGAAAGACGTCCTCTCCAAAGGCGCAAAGCGAGATCCCGAGCTCTACGTGAGTCGTCCCATCTGACATGCCACTTCAACCCCACCCCCTCAGCGAATCTATCACTTCTCTAGTCCCCCTCGCTAACACACGCACGTCAAAAACCGCAGATCCTCCTCACCATCATGACCGGCGCCGCCACCCTCGCCGGCTGGCACTTCAGCCGTAACCCCACCTCCTCCTCGTCCGAGAACAAAGTCGCCCAGGTCGAGCACTCCGAACCCTGGAAGACGGGTTCCGAGGCCCGCTACCAGTACCATCCCGGTGGAGACCCCAGCCGCGGCAAGAGGGACGCTCCGAGCGCGTTGAACGAGGTGATTATTCCGAATGTGAATTTGCCAAAGGTGAGTGCTTCTTGAGTATTCATCATAAGAGAGTGGAGAAGAAAGGGCGAGGCAACTGTGTGGGAGGCGGGAGGGATGGGAAATGGAAGTTGGGGATGTCGGGAGATTGTGTTGCTGACGGGTATGATAGGAGCTTCACGAGAAGTACAACAAGTGGGGCAAAGAGGGTTTCTAGCCGCGTGGAAACAAGGAAACGAAGAGGAAGTCAAATCACATGTGTATACAAGTGGGAGCAAAGAAGCAGGCAGCGAATGTGCAATTAGACTCTCGAGAGCTCGAAAGCCGAGCTAGAGTATTCGAAGAGGAACGAAATCCACACAACTTTCCGGAGAACCACGATGGCGTGCAGCAAATCTCAACTCACTCGTGACCTCGGAATGGTAAAGGTAGAATCGTGAAAAATCTGGCGTTGAATCGGACAGCCAAAGCGCGGACGACGCCCTGCGGTGTGCTTGGCCAGTACGATGGCGATGGTTGCAGTTCCGTACAAGTGACAGAAGACGAAGCGCAAAGCAACTCGGCCTTGTGAGGTGCATGCAAATTCGAAACGACGGGGCATATCACCGCAGCACTCACTCCTTCGATCTTCCCCGCTTCCAAAGCGTACAGTCGTCGCGTTACCATCCAAAGACGCAACGGACTCGCGGCGTACACGCAAACGGAGAAGTGCGACATCGTAGCCGTGTCCCGAAAGCGGCCAAGTCATTTCCACAAAAGAAAATCCCTCCCCCCCCGGTTTCTGTGCACGCAAAACTTACAGCTACGTGAACATCGGCTCTCCGAGCTCCCAGTCAACAACAGTCGGGAGTATCCCCACTAGAACCACCTCCGATGATCCAGCTTCTCCCGCCGCCTCTCGGGATCCGAATTCTCCATCGGCCCCGTAGATCCCAGACAGACGTCCTCTCCGCCCGCCGCGTCAACGCCAATCCACACATCGACATCAAAGACGCCGCCGAAATCGCCCAGCGCGAACGAGGCGCGGACATGGATTCCTCCCTCCCGGGCTTTCGCCCGCCGACTTATCTTCGACCCGACAAACTCCACGATCCTCTTCACCAACGCTTCAGGCGCGAACTCGGTTCTCAGGCGATGGGCCCAGGGGTTCTCTTCCTCCTCGTCAGACGAAGAGGCGGTCACCAGCGCTGTGGATGTGGGTGCTTTGCTGTTTTGCCAGTACTGAATCACCTCCGCATCGCGCTTCTGCCCTTCGAAAATTGTGTTCAGCCAGAAGGACAGCGTCAAACGCTTCAGGTGGTCGAAAGAAATCAGGGGTGCAAGAAGAGCGGCCGTGATGGGTGTGGGATCGTAGAGTAGTGCTGCGCCTTGATATCCGCAGAATTTGAGTTCGGTGATGGTATTGCCGAACAATGAGAGCATGGTGTGTAACATTGAGGGCTGACCACCGTCCCAGCCGTATTCAGGTGTGAAGACAAAGTCCTCGCCAGGGCGAGGTGAAAAGGAGGTGAGCCCGCTGTCAGCCCGTACGGCGCGGACGTCTTCCTCTTCGAGACCGGCGCCGTCGAAGTCGGATATGGCTTCTATGGCGTCCTCGCCGTTGACGCCCCAGGTGTTGCCTATGGGCCATGCGACGCTGATGAGGACGATCTTTGTCAAGGCACAGCGGTGGAGGGCGCGGAGGGTTTCGCGGCGCTCATCGCGAGGAATGCGCGAGGAATGCCGCCCTCGATCTTGATGGATGTGAGAGACGTCAGGTGGCGAGCGAAATCGTTTATGAAGCGAAGGCGGGAGAGGCGGGCGTCTGAAAGAATAATGAGCTGGTCGTATCGGTGATGCATCATTGCGATTTACCTGGTCGACTGCAGAATGTAGAGTCGCTCAGTGGTTCGCCGTGATCGGCGTGGTCTGCGTCGACTCGTAAGTCATCCAACGTCCGATCGAGGTTGCTGACAAGGGAGGCAATGCGTGCTTCGATATCAGGAGAAGATGGCCGAGGTGGCAAGATATGTTCAATATGCCAAGCGAGGCATTTGAGATGCGGATGTGATTCCATGAATTCGAGGCCACCAGGACCAGTGCTTGAGGTGAGTGGTGCCAAGAGGTAGACGCTCGATGGCATCTTGGTTTCACGAACGACGCAGTTCCGGAGCTGGAAGGCGCGGAGGTGGGGAAAGCGGCACGCAAAGAGGTCTTGGAACAAAGTGTGGTAGTGCAACTCTTTGCCGTTCGGGAACCAGGTCATTACCCAATCGAGATTTAGTGATGTGAGAGTCTGGCTAGCACTGTGCAGCATCTGTATTGCCGCCTTGGTTCCCGGTATCTGTTCCCGCTGCGTCCGCTGCCAGGGTCTACGACGAGATCAGCAGAGGTACAAGTCATGCACATGAGGTGAAGACTGACAGTCGTCCGAAAGCAGGCCAGTCCTTCTCTCGGAGGTTTGAGCGAAGATATCGAGTCTCGGACCTGACCGCCTTCAAGATTTCGATATCTTCGTCTGTCTTCAGGCCTGTCTGCAGGGTATCGCCGTAATACTGCTCCAATGGTTCATTCTGCCGGCCCCTGTGATATCCCGTCGCGTAATCAATGTCAAACGGCAGGCAAATCTCCCTGTCCAGATCATCGTATATCTGATCGTCCCACATTCGCACTGTCTCAAGATGATCCACGAGTGCCCGTCTGGACGCTACCTCGCCTGGTCCGAATGACATCAGTCGTTGTATGATGTGTTCCCAGTGATCCGTCGGAGCGGTCAACGACAGTGAGATACCCTCTTCGAACTGTTTAGAATCGTCTGAGCTTCTTTCGTGTACGTACTCATTCTGCCCACGAGGGTTGTCATAGCTGTTGTACGTCTTGAAGTCCATCGGGAGTCTTCGGAAACGCACGCTTTCCACACCATCAAAATCCAGCATCGGAGGGAGATCATAAGGAAAGTCCTTCATGTTGACGTTCAACCCGGCGCTGATACGGCAGTTCTCCAGCCACAATCTCTTCACCGGACCGTTGTAGTACGGAGTGACCCGACGACGCGAGTCGAAGAAACAACGCAGTAGAGCCTCAGTGAGCATCGGGTGTCCAAAGACGATGCGCAATGTGTGGACATTGTTCAGGTTGGCGACGGCTTTGACAACCAGCCAAATTGTTCTTGGATCGATAGACAAAGTCTGGGAGCAGAAGGGCGTCTGGGCGAGGCCACCCCAAGAATCCAGAATACTGGGAGCATCAAGGTGGCAGCGGTGCGAAAGGACGCGTACACAGTTCGCTATGTGTGGTTTGCTCATTTTTCCATCAGCTTGGCCCATCGCACCCTTCCAGTCTCAGTACGAAGAACTCACTTCACAAAGGTCAGCAGCAATCTCAGAATCGGCGTGTCATCATGCTGGTCTTGCGCTTCTTCATGGCTTGTGCATGTATCCACGAGGTCTACCTCTCTCCAGACCACGGGCATCGAAGCTTTGTATAGACGCGAATTGGTCTGATTGATGGCCACTTGATCCTGCCGCTCGAGTAGCTCTAGGACTGTCAAGAGAAGCTCTTCCGGCAGACTTCCGATGCCGCGAGTACTGGTGGGCAACAATCGGTCCAAGCCGGGTTGTGAAGACAACATGATCAATGAGCCTCTGGCGACCTGACATGCGTCATGGCAAGGCTTCTGATGGGGCACTTCCCAATCGACCATTCGGCCAATGCTGCGCGGTCTGAACGAAGTCGGGCTGTTGAAGGCCGGGTTCGATCTGATGAGACTGTTGGAGAAGCAACGCGGAGGGGCACCAAGAGTGCAGCTCTACACGCGGAGAAGGACGAACGCACCGGGCTTACTGTTTTTAGATGTCGAGGAACAGTAACGAGTTCAATACTTCGTACAAGCAAGATGGCTGCAGGATCAAACAAAGTGAAGTGAACAGCGAAAGCGACGTAAGAAAGGCGTGAAATCGCTGACTAAGCATGTGCGGTAAGGTAGGTATTCCTCCTTCACGTCGCCGGCTCGTCCTTCGCCTACGACTGAATACCCTCTACTGAATGCTTCCACGGACTTTCGCGCACCTCTCCTAGGGGAAGACCCCAGACAGCTTCGACGATTCTCCCTTTCGTCACTCGACACACACCGTCCACGAAGGAGAGAGTCGTGCTGGAGAACAGTTATTCTTCAGGAACTCCCAGTTCCTGTACCGGGAGCTGTGAGGGGAGTCCAACAGACCGTCACGAATGAATCCTATTACTTCCAAGTGTGCGACAACATCGTCCAGTTCCTACCTCACAATGCTTGATGTACCGTAGAAACTCCACGGGGAAGCAAGCAAAGACCTCGAGATCACAAGGCAGAAACGGGGTATATAATATCTACAAACCACATCCATCATGCGTACATGCACCCCATTCCATTCCAATTCGTCCATCATTCAGTCCATCAGGAACAGGTACGCAGTCATGTCACGTCGAAGCAATCAAAAAGCCAGCGCAACGCACAACCGCACAAATCTTCTGCGCGGCGCAAAAAGTCCACAGTCTTTCGCCCTCCTTGCCCGTAAGAAACAGTATCAACGCTAATGTCCCGTCGTGAGCGGCGACGCCCTGTCCGCTGCAGTCGGCGTCGGTAGATCGTCCTCCACTTCATTTCCCTTTCGATTCGACGAGGATGTATTCGGTCCCTCTGCAGTCGACGGCCTCTGGTCGTCATCGTCGTCGGACTGCAAACCTCTCCTCCAGTCCGCCAGGCTACTGCTCGCTCCACCGGGCACGTTGGATCGACTCGGCGCAGCTCCCTTCGCAGGCGAGGCAGCACCCGAGTTACCCTCAAAGTCAAAACGATCGGACAAGCGGTAGTTTTTGTTCGTGGTCTCCCAGTGGGAGCGCAGAGCGTCAAGTTCGCTGGCGAGGGAGTCGAGGGCCATGGAGTTGCGCGTATCGGAGCCCGCGATGGAGGAAGCGGCGTTGGAGTTGTCGCGACTGTGACTCATGGCGCCTGCGGTGGCTTTGACAGGTGTCGTGGCATCGGAAGCTTCGCTGATACTTTCCGGACGAGGCCTGAAAGAAGAAGCACCGCCGCCGTTCAGCGTAGGTGTGCCCATATCGGTGAGACGGGATTGCCGGCGGTAGTTGTCGACAGAAGATTCGACCTGATCGAGGAGGAGTTGCACCTTGTTCTCTGCGTCTCTGGCGCGGGCCTCGAGAGCAGAGTTCTCCTTTTGGAGACGCTCGATGTCGGAGCGAGAGGAAGTGAAGGAGGTTTGGAGAGCGGCGAGGTCGGACTGGGCGGAAGTGTGAGAGGTCCGCGCGGTCTGCAGCTCGGATTGAAGTGTAGTGAGCTTGCTTTCCAGGTCACTGACCGAGGCTTGCATCTTGTTCTGCACTTCTGAAACCTCCTTTTGAAGTTGGGTCCTCTCCGACTCCCAGTTCCCATTGCTTGAAGAATCCAGCGTATTGCGCTTGCTCTGTTCAGCATCCTCCATTGCTTGGTCGAGTTTCCTCTTGAGTTCTCCATTGTCGTTCTTAACGCGCTGAAGTTCTTGCTTCATCTTCGACAGCATCTTCTCTGTACCTCGGAGATACTTGACTGCGGCTTGGTGGTCATTATCCAGCGCCGTGAGTTTCTCCTCGTACTCGCGTTTCATTTTCTCGCCTTGTTCCGACACTTCTTCATACTTCTCTCGGAGTTCCTCCTGGCCTTTCGTAGTGGTCTCCAATTGCTGCTCCAATTCACGCACACGATGCAGATCCGGCGTACTGAAGCGGGTACTGCTGGGAGAATCAAGGGCACGCGAGCGACGTGCCTCGTTGATGTTGACACCGCGCTCACCGAGAATGTCCTTGAGGGACGCATGTTGCACCGAGAGCGCATTCGTCTCCAGCATGTGTCGCTCCAGTCTCTGCTCGAGGCTAGCTTTCTCAGTGGCAAGTCCTTGATTCTCCTTCATCATAGCTTGCAGCTGTTTGCGAATGTTCAGACCCTCCCGACTAGCCTGCTCTTGATAAGTCTCCAGACCCGCGATGCGCTCTTCTGCGCGGCGCAGCTTTTCGGAGGCGGCATCGGCGGCTGCTTGATGTTGGCGAACTATGGCATTGGCGGCTTCGACCTGTTGCGTGAGGATATTGATCCGCTCCTCGTTTGGACCGCCAAGATCGACACTGCGCTCGGTGATTTTACCAAATCCTGCAAGTACGGCTGAGCGATGAGTCCGCGCTTCCTCGGAGTGCTTCTGGGCTAGCTCCTCGGCGTCTCTCAGGCGGTTGGTCGCATGCTGGAGCTCGCTCGCCTGAGACTCCTTCTGAGACCGCAATTCTTGCAATTCACGGTGCAGGATATCACGCTGATTGCGTTCTTCTGCGAGCTTCTGCTCCAGCAGATCAGCCTTTTCCGTTGATGCAGTAACTGCTTCTCGCAATGAAGCGAGAATGGAAACGTGATTGCTGCTGTCGGACGTTGCGCCATCGAGCTTCCTGCTCAGCTCGTCCTTGTCAACAGTAAGTATTCTGTGCTGCGTGAGAATCTCGGCATGACTGGCAGATGCTTCACGGGCCTGCCTCTGCGATTCGTGCAGTTCGGAACGCAAGCTTTCGATCTCAGAAGTGTGCTCTTGTCGGTAGGCATCGAGCTCAGTCGCACGCTTCTGCGCAGCACTTGCAGTGTCCTCGGCCAGCTCACGGGCTTTGCTTTCTGCCTCAAGCTCCTTCTCGAGCGCTCCGATTCGACTCTTGAGCTCATTCTGGGTCTGAATCGATGCGACCAGTCGTTTGCTCATGTCTTCGCCGCGGTCACCTTTGTTCTCACCATCGGTCGATGGAGTGCCTTGGCTCGCGAGTTTTGCTTTCGCGAATACGGCTTCGTTGATGGCAGCGTCGCGCTCCTTCTCGGTTTCCGCGATTCGGGTGGCGGCATTCTTGCTCTGCTCATCGATGGTCTCTTGTACTCTGGCGAGCTCAGCGCGCATCTTGAGGAGAGCCTCGACAAGCGGCCGATCTGCGTCACTGAAACTCTCGGTAGAGCTTTCATCGAACGAGGGTGATTCGGGCGCACGAGACTGGTATCCAGACTTGCGCGCGAGAGCCAACTCGGAAGCATACCAAGCATTGCGCTGCTTGACCTGCTCCAATTCTCTGACTAACCCATCATTTTGCTGTGCAAAAGCGGGTGAAGATCCAAGGCCAGAGTCCTGTGGTCGTTCGGGCTCTTCTGAAATCTTCCTCACGCGTGACATCAGTTCAGCATTCTCGGCCTGTTGCCGCGATCCGAACCCAGTGTCTGCCAACTCCGACGGCTGTGCCTGCGTGCGGGAAGCGCTCCGCGAGGCTGGAACGGAGCTGTGATCCTGGCTGGGCTGATATGTTGCGGGTTGTGATCTTGCTTGCTGGTCTGATGCCTGCTCATTAGCAGTCTGTCCCTGACGATCACTGAACGATGATGAAATTGTCGACTTCACAGCCTGAGCGGCTGTAGCACCCCCGATGCCCTGAGGTGCGGAAATGTTGCTCGTTTCCTTCGCTCGCGGTCGGTCATTTTCGGGGCTCAACGCTCGTTCCGGAGTCCTGTTTGTGATTTGTCTATTGTCTGCCTGGATTCCGTTCACTCTCGACTGCAGAGGAGCCTGCGGCGGAGGTCCTGCTGGTGGAATCTGGCTTGCGGCACGAGGCAATCGAGATCCCATTTCTGGCGACCGCATCCTTCCTTCTGCCCCACTGGGGGCTCGTTCACGTTCCATGAGCTCCTTTGCAGGTGTTCCCCGACCTTGACCAATTGCCGGACTGGGCCGCTCGCCGCTCGGGCGACGAACGTCTTGGACACGCTCATTATTTGGAGTCTGGTTGGTGGAGTCCGGAGGATATCGAATCTTACTCGTATCCAAGAAGTAACCCATACCAAGCTCCACAGGATCTCTTGGAGCGCTGCTTGGCTCTCCTGCGAGGACGACAATCGACTTGCCGACAGTCGTCATGCTGTGTCCAGATCTCGGGCTCGGACTCGGACCCATGTTCTGGAACGTGTACCACCTTCGTGAGGAAATCCTGAAAGCCGCGAGATCGCCAAGATCGTTGCCCTCTTCTGTACGCCCACCAAAGACGTACATGACATCGCCGACCAAGGCAGCCGCGTGACCTTCTCGAGGTGACGGTATGTAGCCGATGCATTCAAGTTGTGTCCAGGAGTTGGATTGCGGCGAGTACGACCAAACATCGTTGAACCATTGCACTCCGTCGGTGCCTCCGAAAAGGTACAGCTTGTCCCCGTATGTGATCATGGTGTGGTTTGTGCGTGCCGGCGGGATCTGGCCGTGTGGTGGACCTCCATCGATCGTGTTTTGTATCAGAATCTCCCACCTGTTTGTGGCCTGTTGCAACGCATTGAGATCGAATGCGACAAGGTCGTTGAAAAAGTAGCCCTCGACTTGTCCTCCAAATATGTAAATCTTGCTCCCGAGAATGTTCAGGGTATGACCGTATCGTCCTGGAGGCCGCGGACCAGCGGGTAATGCTCGAGACCACTGTTTCGTCGCTGCTGCGTGTTAGCGTCATCAAAGGGAGACATGCGTCGCAGTCAACCTACAAGTATTGAGTAGGTAAAGCGTGTCGTCAAGCATGTCGCCTTCATCCATCTTGGTGTCTCCGCCAAACACAATGAATGCATTCCCCACGAGTAGACTTGCATGTCCAACTCTTGGTCCTGGACCTTCGCTCGTGGTCGCAACCGGGTAGCAGCTCATTTGCTGAGTGCCAGCCTCGACCATCCAGAGATCTCCTTTGACAGTGCTACCATTAATCAGCCCTCCCATGAGATATACCGATCCATCCTTGCTGGCATTGCCGTTGACCGCCGCGCCATAGCGAGGGAACGGATTGACGTGCGTCACGGTGAAATTCAGGCGGCGCTGCGACCAGGGGTATGGCGAATTATCGGTTGACGGTCGAGTTTGTTGTTGTGTAGGGAGTCTCTGCAGCTGTGATGGTGTCAGTCCATCTCGCCCTTTCGTGTCTGCCATTGCTCTTACTGCATCGCGACTTGTTTCTCTGCTTCGATTTCGCAGTGACTTTTGCTCAGGACTGGTCCGATTGCGCGGCCCATCCTCTCTGATTGTCGCGATCCGGTCCTCGGCCTGGCGGGAGCCAGTGCGCTCACCAGGAATCGAATTGAGACTGTTGTTCACGCTCTGCCCGGGCGTGGGAGAGCCCGGTTTCGCGCCATTGAGTGTAGGTATATGGCTCAAAGCCTCTTTGCCATCTGATGAGTGGAGGTTTCGTGCCGCTGGTGGAGCGGGTGTTGGCGCCGCGGGATTCGAGGTTGTAGCGCCCTTCTTCGACGACTTGAACAAAAACGACATTGCAGAATCGAGATCAGTCGCAGAACTCCAGAAGGCACGATGACCGACCCAGATGAGTGAAAGAGCAGTCGTGCAGAATCATTCGTGGTGCGGCGAGGTGTCGATGGCTGGGATGGAGTAGAATAGTTGGCTGGGATCGCGCGGAATGCGTGTGCGAGAAAGTTTCGCGGCGTGTTGCGCCGTAAGAAAACGAAGGAACAGCGCTCAGTTGACGATTGACCGAATAATGTCGTCTCCGTTCCGTGCAATAATGTCGGCAATGTCGTATACCTCCATTCGTATAAGGAGATCGAACACTTGGGAAGTCGCAGTCTTCACACACCGAGGAGAACCACTACCTCAAGGGGCACAAGCTCGGACTGACGGACTGGCGCTAGGGCTCGCTCCGGCTTGATCTACGGTATTCTAGTGGTCCCCTTCCAGTTTCCTGGTTGACGGTCTCACCACACAACAATTGCCCGAAATGTTCTATGAACCCTCCCTGCAGGACTTCAATGCATTGCGTTCGACCCGGCTTCTACCCTTGGACGTCGTTCTTGGGTGGGGACCAGCGAGGTCAACACAGCTCCGACTGAGCGCGCTCGAATGTACCCCTTGGCTGAAACATGATCGAGGCCGCTAAACATGCAGCTTGGCCTCCCGACGGGAATTGGATATTGTACATCTAAAAACGGCATCAAGAAAACAATTCTGTTTCGACGACTCAGAGTTTCCTCCAGTGGGTTGAGCACGGGCCGGACTCGTGCTGCCTGGACATGAAGCGTTGTCTCGAAATACATGTGCCGAATCCACCAAAGCAGGGCGTCGAGGCACCTCAGGCAGACACGATGGTACAGCTGAGCCTCACTGCGCATGTCGGAATTGGTAATTGAGGACTTTCATGTAGGTGCACTTTCATTGGCATATTGGGCTCGCAGCAAGCCGGTTGCTGTGGCTCGATGGTGCTAAAAGGAGGATGTTGCAATGTGTCGAAGGAGTATCGACCTTTTGGTGCAGAGTCGCCCAACTGCACTGGGAGCGTCTGCATCGGGAGTGTAGGATGGAACACACAGTAAATGCCCTTGCTGTATCAGAGTAGATGGGAGAGCGATACCCAGCTGCAACACTCCGAAGACACGACATCGCGCGTCGTCTGCTGGGCGGGCTGACAGGACTCGCCCTTATGCGCCAAGCGCTTGATATGAACACCACACTAGAACTACGCACTCAACTTGATCAGAGCAAGATGTGGCGGTACCGCTGACTTTCTCATCAAGTTCATCTCTGCTTCTCCTCGACCCAGCGGAATATAGCTGCTTTCTAGAACAACGTTAGCGCCAAACCTTATTCTCGGTTCGGGGCAGCGCGAGTGGTCCTGTAAAGCCGAACGCACAGCCCACCAGCATGACGACTGACCAACTCCACCATTGCCAATACCGCCTTCCACATTCGCGAGAGAGACCGTTCTGATGAGCAGACCTCGGGAGGGTCGAATACCATGACACGCGGGGTCAGCAGCGGCCTGTCGCCGGCAGATGCAGGTCTCCGAGGCGCAAAGAGCGAGCAGGAACGACATTTGGCGCATGCCAACCTTGACATGCGACCTACGAAGCTCAACAACAGCTTCGTGCTGAATGGACACCACTCGCAAACCGCAGCATCGTCACCGACTGGTAATCATGAGGAAGAGAGCGGTTCGGACGGTTCGGAGGAGGAGGCCGGACTGCAGATGCGCATATCCAATGGGAATGGCAGGCGCATGGTTAAGCCGGTGCTGTCACGCGCCACAAGTGAGATTGGCTCCGGCATGCGACAACGACAAACGAAAGATGCTATGCGACGAGGAGGCAAGAAGAACAAAGAGTTGAATATGAGGCACGGCTGGGAGGCACAACTTTCGAATGAGGAGGTCACGCGCAGCTTGAGCGAGAACTTCTTCATGTACTATGAGGAAAGACGACATGAGACTGCAGGGAACCTACCGCCAGGATATGATCCAGCGAGTGTACTCACCGAATGGCGCATGAAGGACCGTCTGAAGACCGTCTCAGCACTGCTCGCAGTCTGTCTGAATGTCGGGGTCGACCCTCCAGATGTGATCAAAACGAATCCTTGCGCTCGATTGGAGTGCTGGGTCGATCCTGTTCCGCCGGACAGTACGAATCAGAATTCCAACAACACGAACGCACAGATCGGAAAGAACCTGCAATCACAGTACGAGAACTTGTCGCTCCGGACAAGATACAAAGTTATCCTGGACCCCACTATCGAAGAGCTCAAGAAGTACACCACGCAACTGCGTCGGACAGCGCATGCAGAACGACTACTTTTTCACTACAACGGCCATGGTGTACCAAAGCCAACGCAAAGTGGCGAGGTGTGGTGCTTCAATCGCAGTTATACACAATACATTCCCATCAGTCTGTACGATCTGCAAGAATGGGTAGGTGCTCCGGGACTCTGGGTGTGGGATTGCAGTGCTGCGGGCGGCATCATTCAGGGATTCCTGGAGGCGGCGAAAAAACACAACCTCAGCCAGCAGGAAGCTCTACAACGTGACCCGAATCGCGCTCAGCAGCAGGCCAGTACGAAGTGGGAGGACTGCATACATCTTGCGGCATGCCGAGAGAATGAAGTGCTTCCTACGAATCCTGATCTTCCTGCAGATCTCTTCACCTCTTGCCTCACCACTCCAATCATGATGGCAGTGCGCTTCTTCATCCTGCAGAATCCGTTGACTTCCACATCAGGCATCGGCCTTGCCCAGGCACGAAACATTCCGGGCAAAGTCAGTGAGCGTAGGACGCCGCTGGGCGAACTGAATTGGATCTTCACCGCCATCACGGACACGATTGCGTGGAACATGCTTCCCAAGCCGCTGTTCAAGAAGCTCTTCCAGAAGCTCTTCCGACAAGATCTGATGGTTGCTGCACTTTTCCGAAACTTCCTTCTGGCACAAAGAGTCATGCGCATGTACCATTGTCACCCTGTGTCATATCCTGCCATCCCGAATACGTACGATCATCCACTGTGGAAGAGCTGGGATCTCGCCGTGGAAATGATTCTCTCACAACTTCCGAGGTTGATTGAACAGCAAAAGGCGAATGATGCGGCTGTCGAGAGCGTGCCTAATGCTCCTCAGGCGCAACCGCAGCAGGCTCCTCCGGAGCTGGAGTATCAACATTCGGACTTCTTCGCAGATCAATTGTCCGCCTTCGAAGTGTATCTAACTTCTGCACCAAGCAATCCTGGCGCGGCAGGGTACGCCAAGCCGCCAGAACAATTACCAATTGTCTTGCAAGTCTTGCTATCGCAGGTCCATAGACTGAGAGCACTAATCTTGCTGTCGAAGTTCTTGGACCTTGGACCGTGGGCCGTCAGTCTTGCGCTCAGCATTGGAATCTTC
The DNA here is from genome assembly GCA_000223825.2 of Zymoseptoria passerinii SP63. Taxonomy (NCBI): domain Eukaryota; kingdom Fungi; phylum Ascomycota; class Dothideomycetes; order Mycosphaerellales; family Mycosphaerellaceae; genus Zymoseptoria; species Zymoseptoria passerinii. The sequence goes on along the minus strand of AFIY01001064.1, from coordinate 5,122 downwards.
CCCTACGTCCTGAAGCTTCTTCAGTCCCAAGCTCTTGAACTCAAAGCTCCAATGGTGTTCATATGGTCGAGGATTCTTGCGGTCGACTCGAGTTGTCAGACCGATCTGCTCAAAGATCAAGGCTTTGCGTACTTTACCAACATCCTCGTCTCCACTAACGGCATTCCCATGGGCAACGTCGCTGAACACCGAGCGATGTGTACATTCATCATCGCAATCTTCTGCAAGGACTTGAATGCCGCGAAAATGGCTGTCCTTGACAGCAACCCTGAAGTCATTGATTGCTGCCTGCGACATCTGCACGATATGGAGAACCCTCTCCTGCGGCAATTCAGCTTACTTTGCTTGAGTCACATGGTGCGTGACTGTTCACCAGTGAAGGACCAATTTCTGGCCCAGAATGGTGGCAGCCGGATTGCAGACCGCAGCCACGACCCTGTTGCCGAGGTCCGCGTGGCCTGCTTGAATGCTTTGACCAGCTTCATCGCCACTGGAGATTCTGCCGACGTGTGGGTTGAGCATGGAGAGGAACTTCTTGTACGAAGACAAGAGGAGCATCTGATTGGTGTCGTCATCACCATGGGCATGGACGGCTCTATCATGGTGCGAAGAGAATTGACGGTGCTTTACTCGGAATTTGTACTGAAATACATGCCTCGCTTTCTCACCGCCGCGTGGGAGCAGCTTCTTGAAGAGCAAGACAAGAAGCGTGGCCAAGAGCAGAATGCCGATGATTTCGTCGCAATGCAGGCGATTGAAGGTTCGAATGATCTTCAAATGATCAACGGCACAAGAGCAGCCACGGCACATCACCGGAGCGTCTCCGTTGCTTTACCGCGGTCTACAAAGCAGAGCACGAGGGCCGAAACATCTCGCGGCACCGTTTATCGCGCTGTCTGGCGACAATTGATGAGCTTGTCAGCAGATCCTCATCCAGAAATCTCGAAGAACGCAGGGGTCATAGTCGACAATGTGCTGAATGCGGTACTCGACTCTCCTCTGGGAGTTCATGCGGAGGCCATCCTTGACAGCTTACAGTCGCAGGAGCCGATTGTCGACATCACCTTCCCCGCGACGACGCCAACAGCATCAGAGGCACTCACAAAGACACGATCGAATGATGCACGGCCAGAAACGCCGCCCAGTCCAGCGGCATCTTCCACTTCAAGACCCGACGGCTACTTTGCTCTTTCGCGCACCGCCAGTGTCGCTGCTGCAATGAAGAACCTCATTGGTTGGGGCCCAAAGACACCTGGCGAACCATCATCGCCTGGCTCACCCACGCATACTCGTCAAAACTCTGCTACTACACCGTACCGATCTAGACCACTTACACCATACGATGCTGCTCTCTTGCCCCCGGATGCCCTCGATAACATCACAGGTCGTCCGCCGCATCAGCCTCCGGCCAATGTCCCGCCTACGCCCTTCTTTAAAAAGCGTGAGAAGAATACGCTCCCTCCTCTGCCGTTGAAATCGGAGTTCTTCGAGTGGGCCTCCTCTCACTTCCGAGAAGTTCAGATGCGACCCAATGAAGCCGATGAGCCAGGATCAAAGGACTACAACGAGCGATTGTGGCGTCGCAACCGCAACGACAAGATCATTGCTTCGACTCAACCTCTGAAGGAAGCCGCCGGCAGCACACCGTGGGACAAGCCCTGCGGGTACTTTGGTATCGGTGCCGCACCCGTCAAGATGGTCTTCCACCAATTCGAAAACCACCTCGTCACTTCCGACGATCGGGATTCCATCGCCGTCTGGGACTGGTCCGCTGAGCGGCAACTGCACCGCTTCTCCAACGCCAACCCCCGCGGATCCCGCGTGACTGAAGTCCGCTTCATCAACGAAGATGACACCGCCATGCTCATGATCGGGCTCTTCCGACGGTGTCATCAAGATATATCGCAACTACGAATCCCCTGAAAACTGCCACCACGTCGCTTCCTTCCGCGCCCTTTCCGACCTTGTTCCTTCAGACAAAGGCGGGTCAGGTCTCGTATTCGACTGGCAACAAGGCCAAGGCAAGGCCTTGGTCGCAGGCGATGACCGCGTCGTCCGTGTGTGGGGCGTCGGTACCGAGCTCGCTATCCGCGACATTGGCACACGATCCTCCGCTTGCATCACTTCCCTCACCTCCGACCAGGTCGAAGGCAACATCTTCGTGGCCGGCTTCGGCAATGGTAGCGTCAAAGCCTACGACCAACGCTGCGAAGACAAGGACACCCTCGTCCGCGGCTGGAACGAGCACAAATCTTGGATCGTGGGCGTACATCTTCAACGAGGTGGCATGCGTGAACTCATCTCTGCTGACTCGAGCGGACACATTCGACTGTGGGATTTGCGTTACCCTGGCGCTGTTGCCGCTATCAATCCTCCTGCTTCTCGACAAGAACCTCGCAGTTTGAGGACACTAAGCGTTCATGAACATGCACCTGTATTCGCGACGGGAGGCAAGGACCATACGATCAGAGTGTACAACACGGATCTCAAACCTCTCAGCACATTTGAACCGTACATGAGCTATCTGCGGGTGGGTCTGAGCGGCGCGCCGAGGAATGCTCCGATCACGGCGACGGCCTTCCATCCACACCGCATGATGCTAGCTTGTGGGGCGGTGAATGATGGGCACGTGAATTTGTTCAAGTGTGATGTCGAGGCGGAGGAGAAGGGTGTGTTGAGCAGTAATGTGGGTGCCGGACAGGGTGTTGTGGAAGAGTGGAGGGGATGAGAGATGAGGATCGACATTGCTAGAGGGCATCGATCGAGAAGGCATTGGGCTTGGGGACTGCATGGAATGGCGTTGTTGTTGCTTTCTACGTCATATGTGAGACGAGGGAGTGGGAGGTTCGGGTCTGAATGACAGTGTCGATACAGGGGATGTAAGCAGGCGCCCATCGATCTGCGCGCCAGCTCTTTTTGATCCGGGGTGCTATGGAAAGAGTTTGAGCGCTGTCGGCGTTTCTCGGAATGTTTGTATTACCCCGGTTGACAGACACACCATCGGCAGATACAGTAGTCCAACAACAACAGCAGTACTTCGCGTGGGAGATGTTGCAGGGTGCGAGGGAGATTGATGCAGTGCATCAAGACACCCTCGCAACGTAAGACTGCGGATACCGGGGTTTCTCGACGCAATTCACCCCTGATGATGATTGAGATGGAGAGTGAGGCAGTGCTCCAAGGAGCGCTTGCCGAGTCCGGGGTTGATGGTTCGCAAGACCAGTCTCACATCAGCCTTCAGACTCTCGCTGCTATTCGAGCGGCGTGCCCGCGAGACGAAAGCCTCGATGATATCCGTCCTAAAACGGATGTCGCTGAAGCTTACCGGTTTGGGTGGACGCTCGAGATTGTGTCGAGATTCTGAGACTATCGCAAGACCACGGACATCCCACTCTTCGGAGTGAAAATGCCGCAAGAGGGAACTTGCTTGGTGGCTTTGATGGCCCGGAAGACCGTGGATCCCCCACTCAGGGCGATATGGTTCCATGTCGAGAGTGAGTGATGCATCGAACGCTGCGCCTTGCAAGCGCTGTTCCTCGTGGTTTTAAGTACGCGGTCACTCGCTCATTATCGATCCCACAAGACCATCAAAACCCAAGCGAAATCAAGCATCATGCAGTTCAAGACGGCAGTCATCCCTTCTCTCCTTCTCGGAGCAGGTCTGGTCTCTGCCGTAAGTACCTCCTCTTACGTATTGTGGCACTCCTCTGACTATGTGTCCATAGCTACCCTTGGGGAAGTCGAGCGCAATCGAGGCACGAGAGGTTAAGCGATCTCTGGAGACGGTCTCTGCCGTAAGCGTCGACTCTTACACATAACGTGGCACCCCTCTAACTATGTTCCTACAGGCTCCTTTGGAGAAGTTGAGCGCACTCGAGGCAATTGCGTCGTGTCCGGCGGATGCAAGGAGAAGCGCGCCGAGAAGTTGAGCGCACTCGAGGCAATTGCGTCGTGTCCGGCGGATGTAAGGAGAAGCGCGCCGAGAAGTCGATCGCACTCGAGGCACGAAACGATGACGATGACCCCGATTGCGTCGTGTCCGGTGCATGCTAAGGAGAAGCGCACAGACCATACCGTAGAGGCGGTGGTCAAGCGATCTCTAGAGGATTCTGAGTAGTCACAAGCTCTTTGAAGGAGGTGGACTGCTTGAGCACCTGCGAATTTCGAGTCGGAAACCAGAGTTGGAATTCGGAGGAGAATGGTAACTATGAAAATGTTACTCGGCGAATGGTGTTCAACCACCACCAAGGGTCCACTCAGCAGCAAATAATGACATTCGTTTTGCTTGGTGTTCCGTCGGAAAACCTCCGTTTGTTCAATTTTGTTCGAAAATATCATGACTACAGCCTCGGGGGCTATGGGGCATAGGCATTCTGCTCGGTCCAAGAAAAGACGGCTTCGAAATCTTTGCAAGTATGTCTAGCATGGGCAGTCAGCGAGTGAGCTTTGGTAGACATCTTCCGCCGGTCAATTGCAACATAGGTAGATCCCCAGCCAGTGGTTGCCAGCTTGTGCTGGGGTCCAACACGGGCGTCGTGGCCATCCAGTGTTGTATCCGCCGTGCATTGGACTACCTGACGAAGGTATTCGATGCAATGGCTATTTCGATGGAGTCAGCTTTTTGCGCTTATCTTCAGAGCGTCTTTCCGATCTTACTAGCTGTGCCACAACTCCCTGCTGCTCAGGCGCTGGTCATGAATGAGCTTATGTATGTTTTGCCCAAGTTCCTGCTGTTGAATGTTAGCCATGTCTTTGCCCTCGTTTCGTCTTGAGATGTGATTGACCAAGCAGTGAAGTTGATGGAACATAGAGACGATATAGATATGGCGGCCCTGATATACCAATGGCGGCGGCAGGTCAATGCCGGCCGTCTCGTTATGAACCTCCACAAAGCCGTGCCCATCTGCCAGACATATTAGACTCAAGTCGAACAGAAACCAGATCGACTTACTCGGAAAGAGCGATGCCCAGTTTTGAGCCAAGGCTATACTCTCCTTCTCGGTTGGATGCTCAACAAACTTCCATCCGGTGTCGTTCATGAAGTAGACGGGTTTCTGTGGGACTGACGAGTAAGCTGTCAGTCATGGCCATGAATTAATATAGTCCCTCGCCAGGATGCCGG
>AFIY01001065.1:0-33102 GCA_000223825.2 Zymoseptoria passerinii SP63 | reverse complement strand
GGGGGGATTTCCAGTGTCGCTTTCTTTGCCCGGATCTGTCGCTTGGAGGCGGGGAATGAATGAGGGAAGACTGACGAGGACTGGTTCGATGACATTGACTAAGTGACATGGGGATGATAATACTGTGAATAATAGAATGCTTTGATTAATGCTCTCGTCTAGACATTGAATCGTAATCTCTATATGCACACCTGGTATGTCATCAATGCCACGGTATAGTATAGCTCTGACCTGCCCGCCTACATGAATCCATCCAAATCGAACCCCCCCTCATCATTATTCCGCCCCTCGATACCATGCGCAGGCCCATCCTCGCCGTCGTCCGGTAAATCCCCACCCCCCTCTACATTGCCCATATCGTCGTCCAAATCTTCCATCGGCCACGTCAATATCGCTGCAACCCCTCCAAGTCCCTCCAATCGCTTTCCACTTTCGTGCATACTGCTCAACACAATCACCTCTCCGCCTTGCTCCTTGACCTCATCCACGACTGTGATCCATCGCTTGCGAGTTCTGATCTCCTGACTTCTGAACAGACCATTCGAGATCATGAGCACTCCCCCCCCCTTTCCTACCGCACCTCGCTCGATTGCTTTGGAGACTTCTTTCGGTCCATACCATGCTCGTAGATCGTCGTTACGGATCATGTCTGAGAAGCGATCCATGACTTGCGTGGCGCGGGCGAATTTCGAGTCGCTCAACTGGCTGGTAACCGCGGGACTGCTCAAGACTTCTGCCAGGCTGTGCGTGTGGCCGGAGGCTGAATGTGCGACTGTCATCTTCGACACCAGAGCACTCAGCGGCTTGTTCGTGCCACTCGCAGCCTGCTTTTTGATGAACTGTTGGAAAGTGCTTGCTGTGAAACCAGGACTCGCCAGAAGTAGCGGTTTCGGATCCTCCAGGTTGATCTGCCGTAGTAGCGAGTCGAAAACGGTGTGGTAAAACTTATCCAGCCTCTTATCGTGCTCTGATGATCCTGCCCGCTTCTTCGGTATGGCCATCTCCACTCTTTGCCGTAGAATCGTCTGGTACTCCGTCACAAGACATATGTTGGCCATGCCCTCCTGCATGACCACCGCCCATAATTGCGCTTTGGCGTCCTGGTTCACAGACTCTTTCAGCGTTGCGATCGCTATGCTGTCCCATCCGTCCGCCTTTTCCAGCGTGAAGTTCCGATGTAGTTCGAGATCGAGTGTGTGGTGGCTTCCCAGACTGACATGCTCATTCTCCGACACAATCTGTCCCGAGACGTGCAATTGTCCGGCTTGAGGATCAAAGTCGAGTTTGGTGACCCGAATCGTGAGGATCATGTGTATGCGCTTGTTCGCTCGGCTGGTGGCGGACTCGGAGGTCTTGCTACCGGCGGCATCGGTGAAGACTTTGCGGACGGCGGAGGCGGTGAGGAGGTCGTCTGCTCGTATCAGGTTGTATGCGTGCCACTAGAGGAATCGATCAGCATTCGAGATTTGCGGTTAGGTGCAGCTGACGTCGGCTCACCATGTCCTCGGGCTCCTCTGGGAGTAAAGTTGCGCTGCCGGAGCCATCCTTCTGCACGATGGCCTGGCGGATGAGGCGCATACCGGTGGATGCGTCGGCGCAAATTTCGCTGGGCTTAGAAGGAAGGACGCTGGATTCGAGGGAGCTCAGCGATACGCAAGGGCGGTAACTGGGATCGGTCAAGAGTGGAGTGCTGAAGCTAGCTATAAGCAATGCGCTGTCTGGAACCAAGGAAGCGGAGACTCGAGAGGAGGTGATAGATATTCACGGTGTCTTCCTCATCAGCAAGACCAAGATACCTGCCTTGCCATGTGCACGCTACCTTTTCCACGCAGCCGTCTAGATGGCCGTGAGGTTCGTCGGTGATTTGTATTGTGTGTGGAAGGGCGGGCAGACAACATACACACACGATATATACACCTTTGTCACCTCCGACTTCTACACTACTGCCCAACGATTGTATGAGACTCATTCGAAGATGGGATTGATTGAATGTGAGTAAACGGACGATTTTTCAAGAAATAGAACATTAAATTTAGACAATCGCAGGAGTTTGGACTACCACCCTGGGTATAATATCTACCAAAACAACACCAGCAGAGACTTCCATGCCATCCTCATCTCGATCTCATCTCACGTCTCAACGTATTCCCATCAAAAACACTTAGATCACCAACGCGACGGCACCAGCAGCCACAGCCACAAACGATCCACAGCTGGAGAGGAACGAAGCAGCACCAGTGTACTGAGCTGGGGTGGTAGAAGTGGCCGTAGCAGCGCCACCGTTGGCACCGCCGCCGACAACCTTGGTGGAAGTAAGAGTGGTGGGGTTGCCACCAGCACCACCAGCACCACCAGCGGGCTCCACCCGCACCACCAGCGGGCTGGGAAGCGGCGCCAGTAGGAGCAGCGGAGCAGGCGGTGGCGGAGGTGAACGATGCGCCGCCGAAGGGGTTTGAGTAACAGCAGGCTGACCACCGGCACCACCCGCGGGCTGGGAAGCGGCGCCGGTGGGAGCAGCGGAGCAAGCGGTCGGAGTGACGAGAGAGCCGGAGTCGTTGTATGGGTTGTAGTTCAGGCACTTCATGAGCTCGGAGGCGCAGAAGGACATGTTGGCGTCCGGGGCGACGCGGCACTTGTTGTTGGCTTCGAGGCAGGCTTTGGCGCAGGCCTCAGGGGTGAAGCCGCCGGCGGCTGGGGCGGTAGTGTATGCTGCTGGTGCGGTGCCGGCGGCGGCGGGAGAAGAGGGGCGTCGTAGTTCGAGTTGCACTTCTTGGCGCAGTCGTCGGACGCCGCTACGGTAGTAGTAGCAGCAGGCTGGGTAGCTGGGGCGACACGGCAGGCGTCGAAGTTCGAGTTGCACTTCTTCGCGCAGTCGTCGGACACGGCGGCGGCAGTAGTAGCAGCAGGCTGGGTAGGCGGTGGAAGCAGAGCAGGCGGTAGCCGAGGTAAACGATGCGCCGCCGAAGGGGTTGCACAGGCATCGGCGCCGGCGGCGGCAGTGGTGTAGGCCGGAGCAGTAGCAGCGACCGTCGAGCTGGAGCAGCATGCGGTCGGAGTTACGAAAGTAGCAGCGGCCGTCGAGCTGGAGCATGCGGTCGGGGTTACGAAAGTGCCGGAGTTGTCGAAGGGGTTGTAGTTCAAGCACTTAGCGAGGTCGGAAGCACACTTGGACATGTTGTAGCAGCGGCCGTCGAGCTGGACGAGCATGCGGTCGGAGTTACGAAAGTCGTAATCCGAGTTGCACTTCGTAGCACAGGTATCGGCGCCCGCAGCAGCAGTGGTGTAGGCTGGAGCTCCGTATGCAGGAGCCATGGAGGCCCAGGCGGTGCTGGCGCTGAGCAGCATGAGGATGGTGGTGGAGGGAGCCATCTTGAGTTGAAAGAAAGGTGAGGGAGTAAGGGAGTGTGGTGAGGGCGAGCGTGCTGTGTGATGGGGGAAGAGTGTCGTTGACGGCGGCAGTCGGGTCTTATATCTCCACGTCAGTCCAGCGCATTGGTAGTAATGATACCAAAGCAGGGCTCGCGGCAGCTCGAATACGAGGCTCGTGTTCAGAAGGTTCAGCAGATTCCGATCGCCGTGTCTCAAATACCGAGTCTAGCGTACCAAGCCACGGTCGACTCGCCGGTCTCGTATTCCATTGCATTGCAGCAATTTTGGTTGTCGACATGATGGCCATGGCCCTCCAGCATCGTGGACTTCTTCGGATAGGCCAGTTGCCTGCGTCGAAGTACACAAGAAGGCCTCCGGCGCGGACATGACGTTGAAGTGTGAAGCTTCCCCGCAGGCTTGTCGTGTTTACTGCAAGGTACAGGCAAGGTAAGGTGAGCAATCGACGTCCTCCCACCCCCAGATCCGATGATTTCATTGCCAAAGGTACGATTGAGCCGTGCTATGAATAGAAGCAGCCAGCAAGAGCCGCAAGCCGTAAGCCGTGAGCCGTGAGACCGACCGGGCTGGGGGGGGGGGGGGGGGGGGGGGGGGGGGTCCAGGTCTTGAAAATCGTCCAGCCATTCTGTATCCCACTGTGTCTTTGCACATTTCTGGCAATCCCATTGCAGCCAGAGCGGACTGATCTTGCCGTAAGAGTGACCTCTTTCAGACTTGTCCATCAGCGGGCGGGACGTTTCCAAGAGTAATGCCAGGCTGAAACGATTGTTTGAAAAGCATAGGACTTCCAGTCTTCCAAGTTCTCCCGGGTAGTCGACCGGAGCATGGGTAATTGCTTGGCGATGCTTAGCGTTGTACCGTTCAACAGTTCAACTTGGTACCTGACTCCACCGGCCAAGCTGGGAAAGGAATACGATTCTAGAATACGATGCCACAAAATTAGAAACGCTTTCTTCGGTGAGCCCGAAGGCCCGGTTGTTCTTGTTGTTGATCGTTCCGTCCACGTAGCAGTGTACGTGAATGGACAGAGCGAGTACGAGGTGGCACTGGTGTGGAGCGGGATTGGTGTGAAGTGGAACTGCTTCGTTGTCGACCTTCGCAATGTGAGATCTCGTGATCGTTGGCCTGCAAAGCCCAAAGACCATGACCGCAATCTCTTTTGACGTCTTCTGCCAGGTTGATGTTGAGTTGTCGTCTGCTTACGTGCAGTAGTGCTCACCTCCACAACTCCATCGATGGCTGCTTAAGGCAGGTACATCGTATCGACACTTCCTCGAATCTGCATTGGTCCGGAGATGTCGGCATCGTCTCCAAGGGCCGGCGGGAGAGTTTACACCCCATCCTGGACGAAAGTTCGAAATTTCTGGCAATGTGCTGGCCATGACGTTCATCTGGCTGAAATGAGAGCTGCCACTCATTCCAACATTGAAAGAAAGGCCGTCTCGAAAAAGTAGGGAAAACCCGTAGAAGATATGAGGCTCCAACAGGAATACGAAGCGGAGGAAGTTGAGCGGAGCGAAAGTGTGCAATCTTCGGAAGAGGAGCCAGCTCATTGAGCCGCAACGAGTTCCTCCGCCTCCGTCGCGCTGACAGCAGATGTGAGAATTCAGAGCTTGCTGACAGCCTTGCAAGCGCTGGAAGGCCGTCCGAATGGCCACTCCGAACCTGATGTTTGCCTTGCTGATATCACGCACGGGCAACACCTCACCTACAGCAATGTCCTCCAATAGCGACTGCAAGCGGTTAGTCACCATCGACGCTACAGCTTGAATGTACCCAAACCGGTCCTCTCACGGCGAACTCTGTCCAATCTGTGCAGCGCAGCATTGCCATCGCGGATCAGAGCTCCCTTTCGACTACTGCAGGTACGTACGGCGGTATTGCCGAACTGCAAAGGTCACAATGTTCCAGCATCGGTGGAGCTAGTCCCAGAACCGGAGGAGCCGAGAGTAAGATTCATGCCATGCGTCGCTAATCTTCGTATTATCCTTAACACATCTGAGATTGGAGGCGCTGATCGTCGGTCCGGGGTCATCAAGCCAAGACGATGCACTTCGTATTGCAGCCCGGAGCGCCTCGCTGCCAATTCCGTGAGCGATTACTGTATTCGATGTAGGGGTACCTCGTGGCGACGGTGTCCAGCCTCCATTGTTATGCTTTCGACCGCCTTCTCAACCTCACTTCCGAATCGCCTGCTTGTTCCTCTTGCACGTACTCAACCTCATCTTGAAAGACGCATCGTTGTTTCCCGCAGACCTGGGCATTCTCGCTCGCGAAGATCGTCCACTATTGCCTCCAGAACACTGGCCCGATCTACGAGTGCGTCCAAGGACGGAACGAGAGCATGCTCGAGGCAGAAGAGCATGACGGAAGCAGCAGAAGGAGAGGGGGAGAGGACGCACACCTCAGCGAGTTTCACTCCGACACTTCCTGCATATGTTGCCGACTGCCCAAAAGAAGAAGCGGGCTGCCCAGCCGCGCGTTGTGATATACCTGATGTGGAAGCTTGTCCTCGCTCTTATTCGCCTCATGCTGCTCAGCAGATTCGTTTGTAACCACTCTTACTGACGCGCCAAGCTCGCATCCGTTGGTCTTCAGGTTGCCGTGCGGGTCTTGGATAATGTGCGCGGGATGGCAATGCGGCGATGCCTTCAAAGAAGGGCTTCTTCTTGATGGGTGATTTTAGCTCGCCAGGTCTACTGTTCATCTCCACCCAGACGGCGTTGACCCAGGCTCGACCGTGGACTCCGCCTCAAAAGCAGCTGCGTTCGCGAAGCTCCACTGCGGACTGAGAGTCGCGGCTCTTCTTTTCACCTGGCTAGCCTTGGAGGATCCGGATGCTGAGTGAGGTCGCTCGGCTCCAGTCTTCGCCATACTGGTCTGCTGAGGTCACACTGCATCAGAGGTCACGCTGGGTTTGTCGTAGCGACGGGTGATTCGACTGTATGCCGCTTGTCTGTCGCGTCGCGTCGCGTCGCATCGGTTGGAATTGGTCGTAAGTAGGCAGATTCGACGTGAAATTGTTGGGCCGTGAGTAACGAACGCTACACGCCTACGAAGCATAAGCCTACCGCCGTAATCGGAGGTGTCGTCACTCGAATCCGGAAAGGATCACTGACATGACATCATCTATATGCATCGGGTGTTTCATCGGGTCTGCGGTGATGATATTGATTGGTTTGAGTCATTGAGAGTTGCGACCAGAACAAGGATGCTGACTGTGAAACGACGGCATATGTATCCCCGATTCCCCGTGTTTGGGAAGACCTTCTTCTCATCGACACTTCCTGAACGCTGCGACCGAACGAATTTTCATCGCAACGATCGATGGACGAGCAATCAGGAGGGAGAGGGAGATGCGACAATTAGTTCTAAATGCTGGAGCACAGTCGGCGTTTTCTCGGCCCGACTTTTGTCTATCAACCTGCAGCAGAATCCAGCTCTCACCGAGTTTGTCCATCAAGTCCATACACATACATGGCTTGAAAGTTGAGAGAGAGAGAGAGAAGAGGGGTATCCTCGTCGATCTTGAGCACATTCAAACGAAAACCACCCGCCACCACCACCGACCACCATCACATGAGCCTGCTGCCTGCGAGGCGACGTCGGCAAGAGCCAGCTCCCTACCGCCGGCCGGCCGACCAATATCAAGGTCACGCAAACCGTCAGCAAGAGCCTCTTACCGCAGTCCCGCAGTTGCAAGCGACGGCGATATTCCACCGTTTCGTCTTTCGTATTTGACGCTTTCTCTTCTCACGAACTGCTCCCCTCATCCCCCAGGTCACGGCTTTGCTAACGACGACAACAACATAGTTATCCTAAGTGGACCAACGACGAGGTGTCCGCGATCGAAACTCTACCACTGTTGGCCGATGGTCGCAACCTCCTGAACCACCCGGCCGCGTAGGGGCCTTCGGATCGCTCCCTAGGGTTAGCTATGTTGACTATGAGAAATGCCTCACATACGAAAACCGAAAGCCTCAGATATCGCAGAGGAGTTGCAAGCAGCAGCGATATGCACGATCGGCACTCAACTCCTCTGACGCCAACACATTCCGGCCCATGTATGGGTCGGAGTGTAACGCCGTTGTCGTCCGCGCCATCTGCATATCGCTTGCGAGTGAAGGGATATATATTTCACTATCCAACCCATCCGCAGATCTTTCTTCTCTCACACCCAACTCACTACGATTCCGAGCACCACATCTTCCTGTCTTTGGAATTGAATATCCACAACCATGGCCATCTTTCGATACGCAGTAGCAACTGCTGGCTTGCTGGCAGCATTTGGACAATCTGCCCCTTCGCAACTCGTTTCGGGGTTCGACACGAGAGCTGTGGAGGATGCCCACCACCACGCAGCGAAGGGCGCCCCGCCCACCATGCAGCGAAGGGCGACCACCATTCAGCGAAGGGCGTCCACCATGGAACGAAGGGCTCCATCTACGGAGCATCAAAGGTTGCGAAGGGCTTCAGCTATGGAGAAACAAAGGTTCAAGGTGTCAATCTGGGCGGCTGGTTCGTCTTGGAGCGTGAGTTGTACTGGATTCCGAGCTTTGCGGAGCGAAGTTGGCCAATTCTCTTGCTGACAGTCTGCCGACAGCGTGGATCACTCCTAGCATCTTCGAGCAGGGCCCTGCTGGTGCAGTGGATGGTAAGCTAATTCTGCCTGAACGTGTTGCGGGCAGTCACCATTAACAAGGTCGACAGAGTACACATACACTCAGCTACTCGGCAAGGATGAAGCAAAGACTCGCCTGGAAGCTCACTGGAGCAGCTTCTACATCGAGGACGACTTCGCCGAAATGAAGTCGTACGGTCTGAACCACGTCCGGATCCCCATCGGATACTGGAGCGTGACCCCCATCGACGCAGACCCATATGTGCAAGGTGCTATGGAACACCTCGCCACCGCCCTCGATTGGGCCGACAAGAATGGCCTCAAAGTCCTCATCGACCTGCACGGCGCACCACTCAGCCAAAACGGGTTCGACAACTCCGGCCACGCGGGCACCATCGGCTGGACCCAAGGCGACTCCGTGACGCAAACCCTCGCAGCCATCACCGAACTCCGCGACAAGTTCGGCACCCACCCGGCCGTCTCCGCCATCGGACTCCTCAACGAGCCCATGGGTCCCAAGCTCGACCTGGCCGTCATCAAACAATTCTACGTCGACGGCCAGGCCCTCCTCAAGGACACCGACGTCGCGACCGTCTTCCACGACGCCTTCCAACCCGTCACGTACTGGAGCAACGAGGCCTTCGGCGCGGGACTGTCCAACATCGTGCTGGACACGCACCACTACGAAATCTTCTCCTCGGGCGAACTCTCCCGCGCGCCCGCCGATGCCCCCGCGCGCCCGCCGATGTCATCAGTAACTCCTGCGCTTTCGGCGCACAGATGGCTACGGTGGATAAACCCACCATCTCCGGCGAGTGGTCGGGCGCCCTCACCGATTGCGCCAAGTACCTCAACGGTCGCGACATCGGCGCCCGCTACGACGGGACCTTCAACAAGGACGGTCAGACTTCTACCAAGATCGGCGACTGCGCGGGCAAGGCTTCCGGCACGGTGGCGGACTTGCCGGAGGCGGACAAGACCAATATCAAGAACTTTATCAACGCGCAAATTGTGGCGTACGAAAAGGCCGCCGGGTGGATCTTCTGGACGTGGAAGAACGAGGCGGCGCCCGAGTGGCACTTCCAGAACTTGACCAAGGCGGGCTTGGTGCCGCAGCCTTTCAGCGCTGCGGTGGGGTGTTAGAGTGTTGTGCCAAGTCTTTCGATCTGAAAGGGTGATGTCTCGAATGATGGCTTCAACCGCGTGTGGTTGAGGTGTCGTGTTTCGGAATTGGGTGTCGAGGAGGAGGGCATGGGCTTGATGAGTATATGAGACATGATTGGCAAGGAGTATTCTCGTAGACTTTCATCGAGCTTTTGAAGTGGTCATGGAATGCGTTGTGAAGTGCTTTGGACCTGAAATACCAGTGCAAGGACCATACGCCAGATCTCCATGTAAGAACTTGCCATTACTGTTGCGATGTCTGTGCTATCGGCGCTTCCGAATCTTGTAGCATTCGGAACGATGTTCTAACCCGTCGAAGGTGCGACCATCAAGGTAGATACTGTCAATTGTGCCTCAGCTGAAATGCCGAGCAAGGAACATGCTGCATGCATCCGCGTGAAAAAAAAAAGGCGCTGTTGGGAATCGCGATGCTCGTGGAATCGACGCTTTGGTGTCGTGAAACATTTGTGATTCTTGCACCTCCAAAGTCGCTTGCAAGGAACAGCATCGCAATCCACCAGTGGCATCGGCTCCTCCGTGTCGTGAAACAACCAGGATATCCCTCGGGTGGTCAAGTTCGAAGTCGTGGAGTTGAAACATCTAGAACATCTCTCTCTCTCTCTCTCTCCGGTCTGTTCAAGCAAAGAGATGAAGCACCGGCATATACCGTGACCTTTGCAAGGACCTTGCTGTGCTTGTCCACGTGCGATGGCATTTATGAATCAGAATGCCCTCTACATAGATTGCGTCCGTGTCGTGAAACATTCTGGATATCTGCACTTGGATGGAATTGTGCAGTGCCCGGGCCATGGGCGGTCTCTCCGTGAGCTGGGAAGATACCAGGATGTGGATTTTCCATTCGGGATACGTGTTGATTATGATGAGACCTCATGGATAGTCCAGCGCTCCCGCGTCCTCATCTTTTCTGGAAGACTTTCATCGGATGAGGCCAATGTCAGCTCTCCTCCGATGGGTATGCGGCGCTTTCAACCTCAGCTGAAGTCGTTGCGTAGGTTTGCACGCAGACTTCAGCCTCATCAACGCAGACTTCAGCCTCAATAGCTCTTGCCGTCGTCTTGCTCTATTTCCGTCCATGATCCTGGTCGAAGAACGTGTCATCGAATCGTTGCCTCGCTTTAGACTTGTTAAACAGCAGGAGAGATGATCCTGGCGTCCGCTCATCACGTCCAACACTTGAAATATTGATCTCACTCACTGCCTTGGTTTCTTGAACGGCGGTTACACAAACACAAGGAAGAAGGATGTCGCAAGAGCCAGCACGTGTCGAGATGAATGTGATTTCCTGAACCTGTCAAACTCCACGGTACCCGGCCGACATCTGTATCAGCCCTTTTTGTCGGTGAAACAGCAATGAACTGAGGAGATCGTGATCTTATCATCTTCCGCGTGCTGAATCGATGCCACTACCGGTCCGACTTTCCTATTTGTTTACTTGAGTCTTGCCCCCCTGGAAGGATTCGACGGGCCGTCTCATGGTTGTTGTTGCGCCAGTCTCATCCTGCGGACGTAGCCGAGATTGCCTGCTGGCGCAAAAGTCGACGGTTGTTCGCCATCCGCGCAAGCCACCGTTCCTTATACCGTCTGAACCTGACCAGAAACACCCATCTTTGGCATGGTCGAATCTTATCCCGGAGGAGGCGTCGGGGCTTGGACGCAACGCTTCCTTGCCAGGTTGTCCGGCGTGGCCATCATGAGTGGAGCGCGTAGAGATTCCAGTGGAAAGGTATATGATGGAGGCGCCGACGCCGTTTTGTTTGTCGACGCCTCCACCTTCTCATCACAGCTACAGTTTCCTTCAGCCATTCTTTGCTAGTTCGTCCCTGCCACCCGTTCCAGTCGCTGCTTCTTCGACTACAGAACTAGCTTATATTATACTACCCGTTCGACTTCACTTTCGACCTCCAAGACTCTTCATCCACCATCAACATGTCCCTTTTCACGCTCTTCACGGCCGGCTTGGCCTGCATCGCGCCTTTCGCATCTGCCTACGTTCAGCCCGTGGGCGACAACCCCAAGGTGAGTTCCAAAGTCAGATGCGTCTCCAAACTCTGGACGACGACTAATCACTCCACAGGGCAACGCCATCACCAGGCCAAACCACGGAGACATCCTCCCAGTCGGCCAGCCCTTCACCATCACCTGGCAACCCGACACCCCAGGCAACGTCGCCCTTCTCCTCCTCAAGGGCCCGGCAACCAACCTCAAGCTCGAGACCGTCATCTCCGAGAATACCGCCAACTCCGGCTCCTTCGTCTGGACTCCACAAGATAACCTCGAAGGCACAACCACCGACCAGGGATACGGCATCCAGCTCATCGTTCAAGACGGACCGAACAAGGGTCAATACCAGTACACCACTCAGTTCGGTATCTCCAACCCCAAGGTCCCCGCTGGCTCTGGCTCTGGCTCTGGATCTTCGTCCTCCGGCTCTACCTCTCCTCCAGCCGATAATTCCGGCTCAACCTCTCCTCCATCCGACAACTCCGGCTCCGCTCCCCCTCCCTCGTACATGGGATCATCCAAGGACCAAGCCAAGCCTCCTCAATACATGCACACCGCCCCAAGCTACCAATCTACCATGACCACCACCTCCGCCTCCGCCGCCACCGCGAGCGCCGACGCTTGCGCACAGAAGTGCAACAGCGCCTACGACGCCTGCCGTGTCGCGCCAGACGCCAACATGGCCCAGTGTGCTTCCGAGTACGCCAGCTGCATCGGTTACAACCCCTTCACCGCATCCTTCACCTCGGCCACCGCTTGCTCTTCGACCGCTGCCCCATCTGGCACCGCTGCTGCGAACAGTGGATCTCCCGCTCCATACTACCCGACCACCTCCCACACTGCTGGCCACGCCTCCCCCACCGGCGTTATGCCCATCGGCGGCAACGGCACGGTCCCATACATGGGTGGAGCTGGCAGCTTGAAAACTGGCGCCATGGGTGTCGCTCTCGCGGCTGGTGTCGCTGTCCTCGCTTTCTAGATGCGATGAGATTCAAAAGCCAATCTTGCGGCGGGAGTTTTGGGCATAGAGTCGGCTCGCGGGCCTCACTCGTACTTTTGATGGTTTTTGTGTGTAATGGGACAAGACGGATGGGCATCATCAAGGCTTGGTTTCGCCTTTTTTTGCTTTCTACTTCTTTGCATGTATGGCAGAGGAGGCTGTCGCGATAGATCGTGTATACAGCAGTCTGAATATGGCGATTACGGTGGGATGAATGAATGACACGTTCTTCTCACATATCGTTCCAATTGTCCAGTTTCGAGAGAACAGTGCCTACCTCGCTCTCGATTCTGTTTCATAGCCTCAGCGCAATCCAGGGGGTTTGGAAGTGTGATCGCTGAGAGACGGCGATTTCCGTGGGGATGGAAAGCCGGCTTCATTACGGCCCGGACATGGTTGGCCAGACCTCCTGGGGACCTGGACCACATCGCGACTAGAACTAGAGCCTACTAGAGGACTCCCGGTCGCGACTTATATAGGATCGCGTTCACAGTGCACATCTTATTTTATACCTGCTGCCCTCCCACATGTACTTTTCCTCCCCAAGTCGCGCCTTACTTGAAATGCATAGCTCATCAGTGTCATCATCTTCCTTTGCGTGCCCGCAAGCGTCAATCTCACGAACATGGCGTTCGCCTCTTCATGCCTGCGACTTCGCTGGCTGCTCGCCGCGGCCATGTTGATCCTCGTCATTGTATCTCTTGGTCGAAATAATGGTATCTGATCGGACATTTCCACGCCAAACAAACGCTGACTCCAAAGTGTAGATATCAAACGCAGAGTGTCTCGGGTGTCCTCTCAGGTCTCGTCTCAGGTCTCCCTACCTTTCACAGGCAGAGGACCGAGTCGGGCTGTTCTCAACGTGCCGCTGCGGATACTTCCTGTCGGCGACAGCATTACGGAAGGGTACGTGATATCGCGACAAGCTGCCAACGGGTATGTCAGGCTGACTGAGGGACAGATCTAATCGCGAGGGACATAACGGATGGCGACTCTCGCTTCGGAATCACCTGGTTCAGCAAGGTGGGGGGACCATCGACGTCTCGACTCTGCAATGAAAAATCTCACACATCTTCCCAGGCCGCTCAGTCGACTTCATCGGCACCAAAGAAACCGGCGACGACAACGACGACAACCAACACGAAGGCTGGGGCGGTCAAAGCATAGTCGTGATCCAAGAGAAAATCATGGCCGACGGCATCCTCACCCAACGCCCCAACCTCGTCCTCCTCGACGCCGGCACCAACGACGTCAACGAGGGCTTCAATCTGCCCCCGACCGAACCCCACGAGAACCAAATGGTGCGGCTGGAAAACCTCATGCACGCGATTTTCTGCGAGAATCCCGACGCCGCGATGATTGTCGCGCAGATTTGCGAAAATTTGACGGATTTGACGGATGAGGACCGGGTCAGGCAATTTAATTTGGAGCTTCCGGCGCTGGTGAAGAAGAAGCGGGCGCAGGGGTATCGGGTGGCGGTGGTGGATATGTATACTGCGGTGGGATAGTGAGTGTTTCTTCTTCTTCTTCTTCTTCTCCTTGCTTGTGGTGGGGAATTGTGCTGACTGTGAATGTGACAGCGACCTGGCCGATGGTATCCATCCGAACGAAAAGGGCTACGATAACATGGCGGCCGCTTGGTTTGATGTCATCAACTCCCTGCCTTCGGCATGGTTCCATCCGCCGAGGGAGCCGGAGTCCAAAGCGCCATCGGCGTGGGCAGAGCTGGAGAAGTTGGCTTGCGATGCGCTGAAGGGTACGTTTTGGTCTTTGCGGTGGGACGCCGCATTGGCCCGAAAGCAGCTGTACCGCTGGATGGCAAATGCTGACGTGACTTGTAGGCTGGGACCGCGATCAATACATTACGAATAAAACGCAGGGAGCAATTATGTATCCGCCCAAGGTGGATTTGAGTAATTGGACGAAGTATCACGAGTTATAGGGAAAAGCGTTGGAGTAACAATGAATACCTTGAGGATTTTCGAAGATCCAGATTCATTGGAGTACGAGAGGATATGACGAGCTTGAATTTCATGCTGAACTGCGGTGCGAGTGGGTATACCAACGGTTGGTATGCTCGCAACTAAGGTCTGGCGAAGCTCCGGCCGAGCACGTCTGGCAGGAATCCCTGTCAGTGCCTGCTCGAGCTGTCATTTTCTTTGCAGCATTGTGCGACGGATCGGACAGAGAGGCAAAGACTCCGGACGAGATCGCACGCCAGCCGCGAAGGAAGAACGAGAAGAATCCGGACTGCGTTGAGCATGTCGAGCAGGTGGTTTAATCAAGGCTGGGAGGAAATGCTCGACGAGATTACTCTCGGTCGTCACGCGCTGCGATCGTCTGATGAGCTTCGAGGGCGTGGGCGTGGTTTCTGTGTGCAAGGACGGGTTGGATGTTCGACCGAGAGAGGAAATTGTAGCATCGTCCTTGGATGGTCGATCGAATCAATGGAATGGATCGAAACTCAGCCTCTCGCGTCTTGCGATGCCTTCCACCTCTGGCACTGCTTGCGTGCAGAGGCACCAGAACCACTATACCCGGCGAGCTACAGTGATGGAAAGGTGAATCCTGTACTGCCTCTTGCTCCCATTCCAGTCCGCTTACCCTTCGAACCGTCGTCCGGATCATCTTTCACGCGAACACCATGCGGGGTGCGGAGCTGCGATTGTCACAATAATCCCATTTCCGTTGGCTGTCGACTCACCACTCTACATCAACAACCATTGAAGCAGCTGGACTGTTGCAACAGACCGACGACTTCTTGTGATCAGCTCCCCAAATCTACCCATGATGGCTAATCAGCAAGACCAACAAACTCCCGAAGAACCCCGTTACCTCAACTTCAAAAACTCCCAACCCGGCTCAGGACTAAATCGCTTCTCCTCCACTCTCACCCGCGAACATGACTACCCAGCGGCTCAAGCAATGCTCTACGCCGCCGGCGTACCCAACGAACATGTCTTGAAGACATATCCACAAATCGGCATTGCCTCCGTCTGGTGGGAAGGCAATCCATGCAACACCCACTTGCTGGACATTGGGAAGGAGGTCAAGAGATGCATTGAGAAGCAAGAGATGCTGGGATGGCAGTACAATACTGTGGGCGTTAGCGATGGCATTGCGATGGGGAGCGAGGGGATGAGGTTCAGTTTGCAGACGAGGGAACTCATTGCCGATAGCGTGGAGACTGTGACCTGTGCGCAGCACCACGATGCTACTATTTGCATCCCGGGGTGTGATAAGAACATGCCTGGAGTCATCATGGGCATGACACGAACCAACCGACCCGGTTTGATGATATACGGCGGATCGATCAACCCAGGCTATTCGAAACTCCTCAAGAAGCCGATCAACATCGCCTCCGTCTATGAAGCCCACGGAGCATACATCTACGACACCCTCAAGAACCCCGATGACCCTTCCCAAACAAAAGATGACCTTCTCACCGACATTGAGAAGAACGCTTGCCCCACCTCCGGCGCCTGCGGCGGCATGTTCACCGCCAACACCATGGCCACCGCAATCGAAACCCTGGGCCTCACCCTCCCCGGCTCCTCCTCCACCCCGGCCACCAGTCCCGCCAAAATGCGGGAATGCGCCAAAGCAGCCGAAGTCATCAAGACCTGCATGGAGCAAAACATCCGCCCACGGGACTGCCTCACCAAACCCGCCTTTGAAAACGCTCTGGTGATGATGATGGCCCTCGGCGGCTCCACGAACGGCGTTCTCCACCTCCTCGCCATGGCCGGAACCGCCGAAGTCGAACTCTCGCTCGCCGACTTCCAACGAATATCCGACAAAGTCCCCTTCATCGCGGACATTGCGCCGAGTGGAAAGTACCTCATGGTCGACCTCTACGAAATCGGCGGTATCCCTTCCGTGCAAAAGCTCCTCATCGCCGCGGGCCTCCTGAACGGCAACACCATCACCATCACCGGCAAGACTCTCGCGGAAAACGTGGAGTCCTGGCCGAGCTTGAAGCAGGGCCAAGAAATCATCCGATCGCTGGACAACCCCATCAAATCCACCGGCCACCTCGAAATCCTCTACGGCAACCTCGCGCCCAACGGCGCCGTGGCGAAAATCACCGGAAAGGAAGGCATGGTCTTCACCGGTAAAGCGAGAGTCTTCAACAAAGAACACGAACTCGACGATGCGCTCAACGCAGGCCTCATCCCGCGGGACGAAAATCTGGTGCTGGTCGTCCGCTACGAAGGACCCAAAGGCGGACCGGGCATGCCGGAACAATTAAAAGCCAGCGCGGCGATCATGGGCGCCGGGTTGAAGAACATCTCCCTCATCACGGATGGAAGGTACAGTGGTGCCAGTCATGGTTTCATCGTCGGGCACATTTCCCCCGAGGCGGCGGTGGGGGGTCCGATTGCGGTGGTGCGGGATGGGGACACGATTACGATTGATGCGGAGAGGAATTCGATTGAGATGGATGTTGGCGAGGAGGAGTTGGAGGCGCGGTTGAAGGGGTGGAGAGCGCCGAGGATGCCGGTTACGAGGGGGGTGTTGGCGAAGTATGCGAGACTTGTGGGGGATGCGAGTACGGGGGCTATGACGGATTTGTTTTAGAGGATGGGTGGATGGAACGGACATATGAGGGGACGGGGCATGTAGGAAACCTTGTATATGGAGGCGAAGAGCCTGACTACTGTGCAGAGCATGGGAAACCAGCACATGCTTAGAAAGGAACACGAAGGAATTTGCAAATCGAAAGCTTGCAAAAGCTCAGGGTATCATAAGAGCATCATCATGCAACGTTACACATCGCCTTACTTCGAGCCTCCATCCTGCCACTCCGTCGCACTGCTCTCGAAAGGGTCCTCGTCGTCTTCCTCATCGATGTCTTTCTTCGCTGGCGTGGCCTTGTTCGCCGGCTCGTCCTTCGCCGGCGGCGGCGGAGCGTCCACATCATCGTCACTCCCGTCCTCAAAGTGCGACGGATCCACCATCTGCGCATCGCCCGCCGCGCCATCATTGTAATCCTCCTCTGGCTGATCCGCCGACACACTGATGCCCCTCGCGCCCCAGCTCCTCCCACTTCGACTCGGTGCCGGACGCACGGTGCCGTTTTCTTGCCGTGCGAGAGAGGCAATGCTCGGGTCCGCTGCACCCTCCCCGTCATCCTCGTCCGCACTGTTCCTGTTCCCTCTCCTGCCGATGAACCGCTTGACGATGAAGCTTTTGCTGAGATCATCGCTGTCCACTACCCCTCCGTTCCTCAACTTGACCCTCTGCCGGGTCCAGTACACCCATGCAAAGTCAATGTACAACGCCGTCTGCACGAGTCCGAAGATGAAACTGATCGGGTCGAAGTGACCGGTGGAGGCGTATCGCACGATCCAGTTGGGGATGTAGAAGAATCGGTAGGCGCCGAGAGTGACGAGGTAGAAGGAGTCGATGACGGTGGGCACGGAGGTTTGGCGGAGGAGGAGGAGTTGCGGGAGGACGCAGACGGATTCGAGGATGATGCTGAAGGTCCAGAAGATCTTTGAGGATCGGTTTGTTAGAGGTTGTATTTGGTACGGGTGGGTTTGCTGGCTGCGACTCACCTCGAACAACGTCGACCCCTTCCATCCATTAAACAGCAAACTCACCAGCGGCGCGGAGATGACGCTCCCGGCTAAACTCCATATCGCCAATTTCCAGCCATATTCCTTCTCGCGCGTGCGGGCGTGGACGCGCATCATGAGGAAGATGGTGTAGAGTGAGGTCGCAATGTACAGGATTTTGAGCACAAAGTTCCACAAGCTCCATGTTGGAGGTACCCAGAGGATGTCGAGGTACCGGGTGCAGAAGACGAGGGCGTAGAGGAGTTGGGTCAGGAGGGAGACTCCTTCGGCGGATTTGTTGCGGTGAATGGAGGAGATGAGGATCACTTTGGAGGCGGAGTGGGAGATGTCGCCGAGGATGCGGAAGATGGACATTGGTTCGGCCATGGATGGGTGCGTGCGTGGTGATGGTCGTGATGTTGTTGTTGTTGTTCTTGTTCTTGTTGTTGTTGTTGTTGTTTTCTTTGGGTGATGTGAGGCAGTGAGCCGGGCTACCACTGCTCTGGCATAACTTATTAGTATTAAATTGTGTTTATGGGGAGAGTAAAGTGATGATGGCCATGAAAGGCAGCGACGACGACGACGACGACGACAAGGTGTCCCTTCAAGTCGCGTGAGCTCTGCCGATCGACCCCGACGTCAGGGGTCCGCTGTGTCCGCTGTCCATTGAAAAACCTCATCTTCTCGACACATACACTGCTTCTGACATTCACTTTTACAGTCTTACACCCCGTCCTCTGCCGTACTACAGACGTTGCGATGGAGCATTTAATACCTCCTAGTTCTCTCCTACCTCGTCATCCTTTCAACTTCTTCAGTATACACAAAACCTCAGCATTATCCTCCTTTGTTCGGACGTATATACACTCACCTCCTTTGTCCAGATCGACATCGGCACTGTGCTTTGCCCTCATCAATCGACCACTGCTCAGTCACAATGACCTTTGTCATCGCCTGCTCAAAGGCCTTTGAGCCGCAACAATACACAATGCCTTGTCGGCCTCTGTCATCTGGTCCCTGGAGACTATTAGAGGCAGGACCACTCCGATACGTACTGCAGCGGTCAAACAATCTCTCGCAATCATGTCCGATCAAATGTGTCTGGATATCGCGCAGAACATCTTCAGCAAAACCAAGCCGGCCTTGGAACTGGAGGTGCCGCTCATGCCTTTGTCCACACCACATCACAAGGTCGAGGTGATTCATCCTGCCATGGCGCTTCTCGAGCCGGATGAACGAGTATGTGTGATGCCAGCAGCTTCCAATGCCCACTTGAGATACGATCCGACGACTCCCCTGGTCCGGGACGCTGCTGTGACGGCTCGCGCTGGTCGCGACAATGAGATCGAAACCAGCATGACCTCGTTCTACCAACGTACAGTCACGCCCACAATGCCCTTTTCAAACATCACAGGCAACTTCCACGATGACATGCGATGGCTACTCCGCTGCAGTGGCCGAACCCGGCTCTCAACGTTGGGCTACCAGAGAGATGGGGACGACACGACTAGACTGAGAATCGTGGCATCCATCAAGCTGAACGGACCCAGGTACGAGATATTCGAGCATCGCCAGACATACGAAATGACCGCGGACGAGTATAGTGAGGCCGAAGCGGATCTCCCGGACGAAGACTACCCTCAGTGGTTCACCGATCTCGACGATTTAATGTTCCGCACCACCGACCGAGCAGCTCGCCACGTCGCCTACCAATTTCACGGACCGCACATGGCGGAACGATACGCCGGAACTCCGGAATATGGCATTGGAAGATATGGGTTGCAGCGTGAGCCCATGTATGAGTTGGTGCTCAATGATGTATTCACCAAGCTGCCCACTGACCAAATCCCAGAGGACGAGCAGTCATGCCCTCTTTGCATAGAAAGCTACCTCGCTCCCTCCCACGAGCCGATGATCCCACCTTGCGGCGTTGCATCGCATGTCTCCTGCCGTGCCTGTGTCCTCACCTACTGCTTGACGAAAGGCGCTCGGGACGCCTCCTGCCCGCACTGCCGCCGCCCGTACTTCAGCGGCGCATCGCTCGACTTCCTCGTCTTCGGCATGGTCAAAGGCGTGTACTGGAACGACGAGCGGTACACCGCCTGGGAAAACACGCAGCGCTCCTTCGCCGACCTCGACCAGTGCTCCGCCATCAACTTCAACCCCGAATCCCACTTCCTACCCAACAACCCGACCCTCCTCTTCAACATCTGGCTCACCCTCATCAGCGACGACCTCGCCGACCCCACCGAAAACGACGACAAGCGTCTAGACTTCACCCCCGAATTCCGCAAACTCCTCCTTGTCGTCGAATCAGGTTTCCGTCGCAACTACGGCCTCGCACACTACGGTCCCGAGTCCACTCTCACCCTGCGCTACCGCATGCAGCTCTCCATCCTCAAGGGTTTCTTCCCCGGCTGGGTCGAAGCCGTCAACCTCGAAATCACCCCTCAGGAGCAAGTCCGTCGCGACGCCGTGTCGCTTGCCCAATCGGGAATCTTCCGGCCCGGTATGGCGGAGGCGATCCAGCGGTCGATTGAACGGCTGGCTCGCGCGCTGACGGTGCGGATGTGTGCTTGTGGTGTGTCTGGGGATGATCTTGGGAAGCATTATCACGGCGATCGGTATTTTTGGGATCCGGAGGAGCTTGGACGTAGGGGTCGGGATGGAACAATGACGGGGCATGTTGTCGATACGCAGAGGATTCTGCATGGGCTGGAGTGGTTGGAGAATGAGTTTCGGAGGACGTGGGTGAGTGCGATGAGGGAGTAGGGGGATGCTGGCCACTTCCACTACAGTTCCGGAGCCCAAATGTCGTCAATAGATCTGATGCAGGAGGCTCGTAGCGGTGCGAATAATACATATAACGACAACTTTGGAGTTACTGAATCTTTCTAACTTGTGTTCTTGCGTGGTGTTGTGCGGTGGTCAAGAACCTTTCTCGTCGAACGTGCTCGGTTGACGGCCACTGGTACCCTCGATATGTCCACGTTACTGCAGCTACATCTACAGTGCTCACAATCGAAGTTGTTCCAATACAATGATCCCATTACCATATTACTCGTTCAGACCGGTCTCTTCTCTTGCCGTTGTGCTTTGTGCATGTCGTTGTCACTTGCCTCCTGGAATGAACTTTGGAATCTCCAGCATTTCCCTATTCCTCGAGACTGTTCGAGCGGCTGACCCTTCAGAGCTCAAACGAGGTCTTCTTGGGAGACGGCTCGGCCTGCTGCGAAGACATCTGGGGCCACAGCTCTGCGAACGAGATTGTCGTGTCGTTGGTGATGAGCGTATCGTTGGGCATGGTCCCGCTAAAGTGGCATGATGTTTATGAGTTGGTGCTCTGTTAAGGAAACGCTTCGCTTGCAATGAGAGCGCCTTATGTCTTGGATATCGTATGCTGAACGGTCTGCTCAGGCTGCCTGGTACTGGTCTCATCGGTTCGCTATTTGAAGAACTCATGTGAAAGATTGAGCAAGTACTGCGCGCACGATCATACTGCTCAATCTCCTGTTCGCTCGTCGTACGCCTGTAGCCCTGAAGGTTAGCGGAGTAGCAGTATCGATCGTTGAACCCCCCCGCCTCTCTTTTCATACTGCTCCTTGGGAAGTGAAGTAGCCCGCCAAAGCCCATCGTCATCAAACGAGCTCCGCCGCCTAGCTTTCCTCCGCCGCATTTGAAATCAAAACTCTTAACACAACCCTCCGCCAGCACCACATCGACACCAGCACCACAACCAACACCATCACCACCAACCAGCATGTCTTCCACGAGATTCTCCGCCACCAGCAGTCTCCCGTCTCTCGAGAGCGAAGCGCCAACCGCGCCGCCAGCGGCCCAAACAGACCATCGACATCGACCTGCCTTTGCGGGACGGCAGATCACTGCTTGGTTGACTTTCGCGACCATCTTCTTTGCGTACAGCAAACTCGTGGCGATTGCGATCACCGTGGTGATCATGATTCCGGTGGCCGTCTTTGTGGCACTGTTTATGTGGGCGGTCGAGTTGGAAGACCCGGAGAGGGTGGAATGGGTTTGCGGGTTGCCGAAGAAGTGGTGGGATGCGTTGAGGTGAGTTGCAGAGTCTCCCCCTTGTATCTTCATATCATACGAGAGACTTCGCGTTGCTGTTGTTGCGTTGCTTCGCTGTTCGAATGAAGAGCGAAACAAACGAAGGAACGGCAACCAGCAAGTGTTCATGATATCCTCCTCGCCCTGGCACCGATCCCGAAGACTGGGCATAAACCCGGCCATCAAAGCGTTGTCTTCGAGCAGGAAACAGAACGAGGTTGCATCGACAAAAGGGACAAGAGCTTACCGCATGCATGTTGCTCTCAACTCTACCTTCAACTGTCGCCGCGACTGCGATATGGGGCTACCAATTCCCTCACAACACAAGCACATCACACGCTGTTGCTCATGAGCTGCCGGCCATTGACCGTTTCCTGCTATCGCTACATCATCGGGCCAGAGAGAAAGGAAGAACGATGGCTGACTTGAACTTCTCTTCAGGCGCTAAGGCATGAACATTCATTACGGCCTGAGGCACCCACTTGAGGGATCAGCATGGAAAGACCTCAGCAAAGGGTAGCACGGAATTACCAAGACTTGACCGTGCTGTCTGCCTTCATTGGAGGGATGCTCAGAGCTTATGGACGAGATGGATGCAAAGCAGACCAGACATGGCGTTATTTCGAGCGAGTGATGATCGATCCGACATGTGTTCTTGTGTGCACACCCTCGTTACTTCAATACCTTCCCAATCCAGCCGTCGGTGAAGAGGACTGCAAGGACAGCAGCACAAACACCTAACAACGCCATAGCCCATGTCTCCGTTGACCACCCCGCTCTGCCTTGGACCAAACCGCCATAGACAGGACCCAATCCGCAGCCGGCGGAATACGCAGCAGTCCAAAGGCCTTGTGCTTGCGCGATTGCTCGGTCAGGATCGAGCAGCCCCGGCCGGTCTCGCGCAAAGTCCCGCACCGCCTGGTTGACTTGGGACGTGTATATGCCTATTCGGCCCGCGCCGGTCAAACCGACCAGAAACAACAGCGCACATACCAGCACCTTTTGGCCGATCGAGATGCAGCTCACGTATCGCAGACACACCAATGGAATGGTCCCGAGAAGCAAATTGGCCGTGAGAACTGGTCGAGATCCGTGCCGGTCTGCGATGCGTCCAACCAAAGGCGCTACAAATATCGGTACGAGAAGCGCCATGAATGTCAGCCCGACTTCCAAAGAAGTATAGCCGAAGACATCTTGCAAGTGAATGGTCAGAGCACCGTCGAACGACGTCAACAGTGTGGCGTTGAGCAGCGTCCCAAGTATGGTGGCCGAAAACCTTGGGCTTCTCCATAGCAACAGTGACGGCGGCAGCCTCTGGACGCCTTGAGCTAGTCGAGCAGTGTCGCTCGGTTCTGATTTTTGTGGTACCTCGCAGACGTCGGTCGACGAGCATTCAATCGTCGGGGATGCAGCTTGTGGCCTCAGCGGCTCTACCATTACGATGTGCAAGGCTACATCCAGCACAATTAATGCATAGCATATGGCCCATGTAGCGTAGTATCCGCCCTTCTGATACACCACCCCATCAAGGACGGTGCCCAGGAACAAGCCACACTGCAGGCTGATACTGACGAAAGCGAGACCTTCTGCCAAGTTCTCTTTCGCCGTCACATCGATCGTCAGCGCGAGACTCGAAGTCCAGATCACCCCAGACGATACACCAGCAAGTATCACACCGCTGACCCACCACGCAAGTGAAGTCCCAACCGTCAGGAGAGCGATTCCGGCAGCTTGGAAAAGTAGTGCGCAGGGAAATATGGGCTTGCGGCGCTTCGCAGCATCCGAGAGGTGTCCCGCTATCGCTGCGAGGTTTCTGTATCAGCAGAAAGCTTTGCAGAGGGTTCGCGGGATGCCAGCGTACGTGAAGCAACGACGATGGCAATGCTGTAGATTGCAAGCATCAAACTGGTCCAGAGCTGCAATGTCGAACTGCGTTAGACGGCGCTCTGACATGCAATGTCGAAGCTGAAATTACCTTGACCTGGCCTGATCTGCACACGGTTTCGAAGGACAGTCGGTAGGATTGGAGGCATCAGGCCGTAGAAGAAGACGTCCGAGAAAATGGCGAGAGCACATGTGGATTTGATGAAGACCGGAGAGCTGCGAGACAGCCTCGGTGCCTTTCCCTCGACCATTGTGAGGCGTTGAACGCAGACAGCCTGTTCACCATTTCATATGCACCACAAACATCAGGAATGCACCACAAACATCAGGACTGGCGGATCGGGCTTCTTATTGCAGGCCAAGCTGCAATGGGGATGATCGACAAAACAGAGGATTCATCATCATCGCCGTGATCTGCTACATTCGGGGAAGATCTACACGCTATGATGAGGTACCGAACCATTGACAAAGCCTCCGTGCCATGGAACTTCCGTTTTAGACCAAGTCTAGTCAACGATCCTCCAGTCATTGTCATGCTGATGCATAGCGCAGACAAATTGCCATGAAGACTTACCTAGCTCTGCGGGATATCTTGACGCGATGTGTCCGCCCGGAGTTGACACATATCAGCAAAGGAGGTCCAACTCATGGACTTCGTAGCTCTCTGATCCAAGCGTTCACTCTGAACCATCAGTATGGCTGAACTATCCTTGTTCCCTGCTCAGCGAGACGGCTCCAACAATGCTGCCACCGGATCATGGACATCACAGTCACAAGTCGCCGATATCGGGTCTCCTTCACAAAACAAAAGTGATGGTGATTTTGAGGCACTCCTGGATCTTGCTTTCGCAGCCCTGATATGGGCATATACAGGGGACGACTCTCCGTGCTTCCTGAGCACCCGGCTGGACAAGGCTCACCGCCAGCATGCCACTCACAAAGTGAAGGTGGCGATGGCCACAGATCTTGCCGAAGCTATTCAGTCGGTCCGGAACGAATGGGTGGCCCTGGACGATACGATCAACGCTCCAAGTATACTTGTACATGTTCCGCGGGAAGGAGGCTGCTGTGACGACAGCGTCTTTGATGAAATCGAGAAGAGCAGCATTCCCCTGCAGCTGTTCGTCGAACGTGAAAGGGAAACAGCCGGCGGCGCCATACGAATCTCAACCTGGTCGAATTCCAACTACATCGACGCCTTCCATATCGAATCCTACGTCCGGCATTTCTTGAAGTACATTCACCAGATGTGGCAAGCCCAACATGACGCAAGGCTCGAAGATCTTGATCGTCTGACCGACGACGATCGAGACTTCATAACCCGCTGGAACGCCAGAGCACAGCAACTGGACCCTCGTACTATCCACGATTGTGTCTCGCAAATGGCTCTCCGCAATCCAGACAAACTAGCGATAGATGCTTGGGATGGCCACCTATCTCGAGGCGAGCTCGAGCAGGAAGCCAATGTCCTTGCACAGCTTCTTCGTCAAGCCAACATTGGCCCCGGATGTGTTGTCGGCATTCTGATGGATAAGTCGAAGATGGCGCCCGTGGCAATCTTGAGTACCCTCAAGGCTGGAGCTGCATTCTTGTTACTTGATCTAGCGCTTCCATCCGAACGTTTACGCATTCAAATAGAGAAGACGACGGTCTCGCAGATCATTACGACGAGGGACCACACTGCATTGGCGTGCAGATTCGTTCGACCGTCGTCGTCGACGAGGGTCGCGGCAAGTTCTCCATCGTGGATACTGGAATTCAGCAACAGACCCCTACTATGTCTAAGAATATGTCCAGCGTATCTCCCAATGATCCTGCCTTTTACATCTTCACATCAGGAAGTTCTGGCATTCCAAAGGCCATACTTGTCCACCACGACGCTTGGGTAACAACTTGTGGTGAGCCCCACCGCCTTAAGATCACGGAGTCAACGCGAGCCTTCCAATATTCGTCCTTCAGCTATATCGTGTGTACCCTCGACATATTACACACCCTCATCGCCGGTGGCACGGTTTGCATTCTGGCATCTGGAGAGCGCACGAACGATCTCATGGGCGCCATCCGGAGACTAAAGCCTGACTTCGTGCGTCTGACGCCATCTGTGCTCAAGGTCCTGGATCCAGAGCAGTTGTCATCACTTAGAACAGTTGTGTCAGCCGGCGAGGCAATGCAGCGGTCGCTAGCGGAGAGGTGGCTTTCATCGGGAAGGGTCAGCTTGCGCAACGGATGGTCAAAGTGAGGCGTGTGGCACCAACAGTACCGCCACCATATCACCGTCGAAGTTGAATTTTAGGAGCTTCGGCGCTGATAGCCCTCTGGGCTACTGGGTCGTCGACCCGTGGCATCACGATCGCTTGATGCCTGTCGGAGCAATGGGCGAGCTCCTGCTCGAAGGCCACAGCGTTGCACAAGGATGTCTTGACGAGCCAGAGAAAACAGCAGCTGCGTTCACCTCGACACCCCAATGGGCTGCGCATTTCGGCGCCGGCGCGGATGGACGCAGGTGGTATAAGACCGGAGATTTGGTCCAGTATCAAGAGAATGGCGAGCTGTTCTTGTTCGGCTGAAAGGACAGGCAGCTCAAGATCAACGGTCAACGTGTCGAGGCAGCCGAAATCGAGCATCATATCATGGCAGCTCTGAGCGACAAAATTCAGCAAGTCGTCGTCGATCAAGTCGAAAGACACTCACATCGGAAGCTAGTCGCATTCGTATCGCTTCGATC
The DNA here is from genome assembly GCA_000223825.2 of Zymoseptoria passerinii SP63. NCBI lineage: Eukaryota > Fungi > Ascomycota > Dothideomycetes > Mycosphaerellales > Mycosphaerellaceae > Zymoseptoria > Zymoseptoria passerinii. The sequence goes on along the minus strand of AFIY01001065.1, from coordinate 6,667 downwards.
ATGTCGGGCATCGGACGATGGCTCCTCCGTAGACCAGCGTGGAGAGACCTGGCTTCATCAGACCATTACAGATCGTCTTCAGACAAAGGTTCCGATGTGGATGATTCCAAGTAAGGTGATTGTGGTCCAGAGGATGCCAAAGACCGCCACGGGAAAGCTTGACAGACGAGGTCTGAAACAACGATACGAGGATGAGTATCAAGAGCAGCAGGATTCAGCATCTCAAAATGGTACGCATGTGAGAAAGGAGGAGCAAAAAGCGGACGATCATGAGTGGCGCATCGATGCGGAGCGAACAAACTTTGAAACTTTACGGTCGCTCTGCAACCGCATCCTCAAAGTGTCGAAAGATCGCATATCGTCTTCGAGTCGCTGGACAGCGCTTGGAGGCGATTCTTTGTCCGCAATGATGTTTGTTCGGGACGCAAAATTGGCTGGATTGCGCTTGACAACCACTGAAGTTATGTCTGGCGAGACGCTCCTCGAGCTCTGTAGACATGCTTCGAAGCCAGAGGGCGTCAAATCCACTGGCAGTGAGGAGGCCCAGTCGAAGCGACGGTGCAATGGCCAATTTGAAGTCACCGACTTTCAAGCAGAATACCTCCCGCAGAGATCAAGCGCCGAGCGAGGTCTACTGTACAAGTCTGCAATGACTCTGCCAGCGACGGTCGACACCAAACGGTTTCTCCAAGCGCTCTATCAGTGGTTCGAAAGCACTGAGTCGTTGCGGATCTCATTCACTCGAGAAGACAACAAGCGACCGCTGCAATCCGTTATACCGCCAGAGGATAGACAGTGGAGATCTCGAGTCTACTTGCTGTCAGAAGTCGATGACATTGCCGAAGTATCGTCAAAGCACGACTTCGTCCGACATCCACTTCTAGCTGCGGTACGCCCAACCACGAGCGGCCAGCATGATACCGTCCAGATGATTCTCCACATAAATCACGGCATTTTCGATGGTATCTCGTTTGGTCATCTGCTGGAAGATTTGCTCAGCATTTATGTTGGCCGACCCATCGACCCCAGACCAAGCTTACGGACTATCTCTCTACCAGGCTTTTGAAGCAGCCCTCCCAGAGCATGAATTACTGGAAAGTGCTTTTGCGCGGCTCGTCGCCGACAACTCTGCGAAGGATGAAAGACATGCCGACAAGAAGTGATGATGGGCACAGCTCAGCCGAACACAACATCTCACGAACAGTCTATCTACAGCGGCCAGTAGACAGCCCGAACAAGACATCCATGTCTTGCCTCGTACAGAGCGCGTGGGGCCTGGTGCTCAGCGTGCTTTCTCAGCGGACCGACATCATGTCTTTGTGCCTCATGCATGGTCGCGACGAAGAGATCGCCAGCAGTGACAGGATCATCGGTCCATGCGTCAGCGAAGTACGATTGCGAATCCAGCTTCGCGACTCGATGACTTCAACCGACCTGGTCGACCTCGTCCAGCGACAAATTTGGGACTCCGCACCTCATGCACATCTAGGCGCCAGCACCGTCGCCGCCAAACGCACCGACTGGCCTGGAAGCGACCATCGATACCAGCACAGTAGTTTCGTGCAGCATCAGGGCGTGGTGACTCCGCACAGTCTTCCGGTTGGAGACGAGGGTTACATGCATATCGAGGAGCCGGATGTCGAGCATGTTTTGACTTACGACTGTGATCTTTTGACCAAGTCCACGCATCCTGATGAGCTATATCTGAGTTTGCGATGTCTTCGGGGCTATTACTCTCTGGGCGAGGCTGAGGCGGTCGTGAATGCGTTCGTGGAGGCGGTGAGGATGCTGTTGGGGGGAGCGACGACCGTGGGAGATGTTCTGGTCCGGATACGTTCGATACCGTCGCTTCCCATCGTCGCACTTCCTTGAGCTGCGTCACATGTAGCAATACTCTTGTTAGGTTTCCATCAAACATCTTTCTCTGTCCGTATTGTATACTCTGGCGGTAATTCAAGCGTTATAGGCTGTAGCGGTATTGTCGTCTATCAACTGTATCGATAGAAACTCTTGCACCACGCGTCGTGATACACACACACCTTGCCACTGTTTTGCTGCATCGTCGGAAGTGAGGAAGAACGGAACTCTTCATTCCAGGCGCTAAGGCAGCCGCGCACGGCACGGCCCGTCGTAGATCATCCGATCGGGCTAGCTCCTTGGCCCTACCTCCGAAACGACTTCGATCAAAGGCAAACAACTGTCGATATCCTCCGGCGACACCTCCGCGGAGCGCATCGAGAGGAGATGGACACCGGCGTAGGGTCATCTCCGCGACGGAAGCGACAGTCGACAGCAAACGGAAACGCCAGCTGGAGCCGCACTGCATCGACCAACTCGTCAAACTCCTCCGACATCCTCGTTGCAGGTCCGCCATCACATACGAGTCCACCTCGCCCGGAGCAACAGAGAACACTTCCGGCGGTATCTCCCTGGTCACAACCTGCTGCAATGGAGGCTCCGACAACGGTGGATCTCTCATGGGGTCGACTGAAGATTCGCTTTGGCAGCAATGCCGCGAAGGAGGCGGCTCGGAATATCGTCCAACAGAAGCCAAATCCACTTTCTCACCAGACCAGAAACTCCTCCGCAAACTTGGAAATCGGCGCGGAAGATGACGATGATCAAGACAACCCAAATCATCTCGGCACTTATTCGAAACAATACACAATGCTTCACCCGGAGATCAAGTGGATGCATCGAGGTTCAGGACGCTACGTCAAAGCATCTGATGTGAAGCTCGAAGCGCCAGTCACTACGCCACGGTCAACCAGGTATGTCAACGTGGAAGACTTTTGGATTATTTCAATCACAGACGCAACCACTGACAGTCATCTAGACAAATGGCTCCTGAGCACACACCTCTTGCGCCATCATTCACCGACGGGCAGTTGGATGAGCTGCACGCCATCCTCGCCGACCAGTTTGATATCCACAGAAAGATCGTCAACCCAGCTTGCAAGCCAAATTGGAGTCCGACGCAAAAGTCCCAGTTCAACAACCTATGGGCTCTCATCAAGCAAACACCGAAAAGTCAATGGCACAGTTTGCCCGCGCAGGTACGAGAGACTGGCCATTTCGATATGATGCACAAGTGGATCGCAGCCGTGGAACAACAAATGCCGCAGTTGGGTACAAGTGAATCGCGGAGCCGCTTGACCCGCCAAGCCAAGACCAGTTCGTTTGTCGAGCAACGCCGCAGTTCACGACCTCGCAATTCTGTCAACAACATCTTCGACAGCGACGACGAGGCTGGTGAAGAGAGCGACGAACAAGAAGATCAGGACATGATGTCTGAAGGCAACGGGAATCCGCCTGCGCTGAGCATGAATGATACGGTGCATGCCGATGATCTTCTTCTATACCCTGGTCAAGCATTCTACCACACCGGCAACAGATTCTACCGTCTCGGCATTGGACCTCACGGCGCCCATGGCAGCATCATCGTCACTAAGAACGGCGTCAAGCGCAAGTACAGCGACTTCATCGAGGAGGAAAAAGCTGCGCAAGAGGATGACAATGAGTCTGAGCTCGCCGATTCACGAGGCACATACTCGAAAGAATACGTCGAACGACACAAGGAAATTGACTTCGTCCACCGCGGTAAGGGCAGGTACCGCCGGCGCAGCGAAGTCGCAGCCGCATCGTCCACACCTGCGGCATCCTCAGAACGCCGCTCAAGTCGGGCCGACAACTCTTTCAATAAGGACTACGCGGAGAGCCATCTCAGTGACGAGTTCACACGCAGTGGCCGAGCGAAGCGCAACTCCAGAGCGCGCATCGAGTTGGAGGAGTCGCTTGGTGTGCTTTATGACAAGACCTACGTTGACGCACATCCGAATGAGCTCTTCCATCATCGAGGTCAAGGGAAATATGCCCGAGGCCCTCGCAACATTCGAGCGCCAGCTTCCAAGGTGGAAGTACCATCCCCGGCGCCTGTTTTCGAGCAAGCCATGGATGAAAGCCTGTTCAGCACCGCGTATGTCGATGCTCACCCGAATGAGACGTTTCACCATCGTGGGCAAGGTAAGTGGGCTCGCGGATTACCGCCAGCAGGAAGCTCGAACAAAACTGCTGTACGTGGACCTGGGAGAGATGGCACGGGAGACGAGGAGATGGATGCAGAAGGCAACCGACCGCCGGGACTGACAGCGCTTGTGCTGAAGGTGGACGGTCCCGAAAAGTGGCCACATCTTCACTGGGTGTATCGTGGTGGCGGAAAGTGGTGCCGATCATCGAAAGAGGACATCCAAAGAGCTGCGATGCCTCCTGCCGGACCTCGAAAGCCACGCACATCAGTCTATGCACGAGTGCGAACAAGCGGCGCCGATGCTCAACTCCAGCGTGAATCTCTTGCAGCAGAAGAATCGACTGGCGGAAGTCGCTGGAATGGTCAAGATGCCACCAACAGCCAATCCTCCCCTCGACAACCCAAACCAACCCGCAGACGAGGCGTCCGCACCCCCCTCGCCAATAATGAATCGAAAGGTTCCTCAAACTCCCACTCCAAGGCGCCCACTCCCCGTCCGGCACTTCTCGACCCATCCGAAGACATCCTCACCGAGATCGACTTCCCCTCTCTGTACAAACCCGACTGGACACCGGCAGACTTGAGTGGTAACACCGACCATGCCAGCCGCATCCAAGCACGGAAGTACAGATCCATCGTTGGCCCAGAACCCTATGTGAGCGCCCTCACCAAGCACGATCCCGCCGTGCGCTCCCTTTCCAACCTCAAGCTCCTCGCTGCGAATGCTCAGAAAGCACTTCTCGCCCTTCAAGCCGAGTACCTCGAACTCGACAAGATTGTCGCAATTCATCCCATGAATGGCAAAAAAGAGCGCAAACCCGTCAAAGGTGGCCGACAAACCGTCGAACCTGCCGTCTTTGAAGACAAGAAAGAAGCTCTACTCTACGACTATACTTTCGACCCACGCAAAATCGGATATCAAGACCCCGACGCCCAGCGCATCATTCGCGATGAAGAAGGCCGCGAACTGCGTCGTCGTCGCAACCGAATCGGCGCCGACAACTCCCTCCCCAATGGGGTGAACTATGGCGACGGCGAGATGACGGCCAAACGTACCGTGAAGCCCATTTCCAGATTCGATGGCGTGGTCGTGCAAGCTCCTAGGAAGAGATCACGACTCTCAGCTGCACCTGGGGGTGGCGAGACACCTTCAGTCTCCAGGCCGGAGACGCCGGTGCAGATGGAAGGTGAGGGCACCCGACCTTCGCGGCAGAGGGGTAGAGCGAGGGAACATGTGCCCAAGCGCATCCGCGAGTTGAGACATGAGAGCGTCCCGGCTTCGGGGCGGAGTGGGAGTGAGGAGTCGACTACGCGAATTGGCGCCAGCGGTCCTGTCAGCTTTGTCGACGAGGAGGTGACCGATTATCTAGATATCCGGAATCTCATCAACGAGGACAGCGGGATGAATGCGACCATCAATCCTTCGATTGAACTCCCGCCATCCGCAAACGAGCCCTACCCAGCCAACACCGATGCCTTCGCCAACGACGCAACTACCTCGCCCGCTGCTTCACCCGGTCCATCAGGAGGAATGACTTCTGCGATTCTGGTTGCGCGCAAAGGCCGTCCGCCGGGGAGTAAGAACCTCCACAAGCGCAGAGACGCTGGTATCAAGAAGGGACCCAGAAAGCCAAAGGTCTTGGGCGGTGAGGAACAGCCAGGGAGCGTGGAGCCAGACGGCGGCGAGGATAGCGATACAGTAATGGCAGACGATGGCGGAGTGGCAGAGGGTATGAGATCGCTGGCGCCGACTGCACCTGGGATCGGGTTTGGTGTTGGCTCCAGGGGACTGGGAATGGGGATGTTGATTTGAGGACTGGAGCAGGGTTTGGAGTTGGTGGTAATGGAACGGTGAGTACGGAAAAGAAGAGCAAGTGGTCATGACTATCCGATACCCACCCCATGTCTGGTTGCGTTCGATTCAAAGCAAGAGTGTAGGCACAGAGCGTCACGTTTGAAGACTATCACGAAGTGGTTTTGCCTTTACTTGTTCTCCCTCATCGATGGGACGCATGCACGCATCCGGTTGACCGCCTGCTGTTGGTGGTCGGCGATACTCTTTGCAGGGATCGACCTATGCGTATGAGTAACTATGTGAGTAATTATCGATTTCGGGGGTTTGTAAGTGACTAAAAAAGGAGGAAAATCTTGTGAGCTTAGTCAGCGTCCAAATCCGGTTAGGCTACCCCAATTAGGAAGGCACAGTGAATTCTCAAATGCGGGGAAAAACTAAGGGAGTTTCCTAGCCTCTAATTTGCCGAGAGCGATTTAACTAATAATAATATACTCTTAAATAATTTTATAAGAACCGTAGAAGTCGGTTACATAAGTAATAAATGTCTATAGAGTATACTAAGAACTATCCTTCTTCTAAACTTATTCCTTATCTATTTACTAATATTCCGGCTTATTTATTAATTATTGTCTTCTATATATAGCTCGGCTATCTTATTAATTATAGTTATTAAAGTAGATAGTAAGGAGCCGGTTAAGCTATAATAGTATAAGGTAATTCCGGAGGCATATATAAAGAAGTCGAAGGGCGCTAAAGGTATAGCTCTTTAATACTAGTAATAGTAGCCTTACTCTTATACGACTACTAGATATTATTATCGCTATAGATAATATTATATATAGGTA
>AFIY01001067.1:0-103178 GCA_000223825.2 Zymoseptoria passerinii SP63 | reverse complement strand
ACTATATATAGACATATTAATTACACGAGCTTACTCGTACAATACAACGCTACACTCTATATACTGTTTAATCGCGGTTGTGTTAATATCGCGATAGAGGGCAAAGTAAGGATCCGGCTGCAATTCTGACGTCTTGCTCCAAATAGCGCTTGGGTTATATCGGAGCGCAAAGTCAATGGTGACATCGGTATCGCTGCTGCTGCTGGTCTACCAAATAATCAATAAGTGAATTGACGCCCGCCACCCTCGCTAAATGACAAGGGAAGCGACTTATCGATAAGACATCTGCCGAGCTTTTTCCTGCACGACAAGAAGCCTCCCGAGTCATTTCGTACCAATCCGTGATTGCACAACATCAAACATCGACGGCGCTGTTACCTGAAACGTAACGCACGACACTGAAAGCTCCCGTCCCGATCAGATCTCAGCCACCACCTCCTTCGAGTGGGCCATTCAATCTACAGGGCGATCCTATAATAATAGCCGCCCTACACCACCATGTCGCAAGCCACCCGAAATGACATGGCGACTCAGAATGCGGACCAATTCGTCGAAGCTGTTTCAGCAGCCATGCCTCCGAGCAAGGAACGCCATCAACGCGTCTCGGCGGATGAGCTGATTCAAGAGCTCAATCGCGTACCCTTGTTCATGACCTCGCTCGACGAGACCGACGGCGAAGGCGGAGAGAACATGCTTTTGGAAGCGATCAAAGCCATTGCATATGAAGGCACTCCTGTAGAGGTCGCAGCAAATTTCCGTGAGCAAGGAAACGAAGCAGCACGCACGAAACTGTGGAAAGATGCGAGGGAATTTTACACAAAAGCCATTCAGGCCGCTCGAGGACAAGTGCAGACGACATCCGCTGAAGGCGATGCACAACCCAAGGTTCAAGAAGTCGAAGACGCAGACGAACAAGCCACAAAGATGCGCGCCCTCGAAGAAGCCTGTCTCGCCAATCGCGCGCTCTGCAACCTCGAGATGAGTACTTCCACCCTACCCACTTTCGAAGATCAGACCTACACACACACACATCTCAATCTCAAACTAATCATCTCCCTCCCTCCCTCCAGAAAACTACGGCGCCACCAACCGCGACGCCGCCGCCGCTCTCCGCCTCAATCCCAAAAACATCAAAGCCTGGTACCGCGCCGCATCCGCCTGCCTCGCCCTCGACAAACTTCCCGAAGCCCTCGACGCATGCACATCCGGCCTGTCATTCGACCCGAAAAACGCCTCCCTCCTCGTCCTCGACCAGAAAATCCAAGCCCGAAAATCCCACCTCGCCTCCCTCGAATCCGCCCGTCTCGCCCGCGACCAAGCCGCCCGGACCAAAACCTCCATCCTCCAAACCGCCCTGACAGCGCGAGGCATCCCCCCGATCCGAAAGACCGACTCCCCGCCCGAAATGGAAGACGCCGAGATCGCGCTCGTCGACCCGACGGATCCATCTTCCCGCTTGCAGTTCCCCGTCCTGTTCCTCTACCCGCTGCACGCGCAGACCGACTTTGTGAAAGCTGTGAACGAGCTGGAAACGTTGGGACATCACTTGGAGTATCTCCTCCCTGTTCCGTGGGATGAGGAGGGCGAGTATGCGACCAAGGAAGAGGTGGAGTGCTACATGGAGACGAAGGAGGGCGGGTTGATCAAGGCGGGAAAGAAGCTGGAGGTGGTGAAATTGTTGGGGAGTGGGAAGCTGGAGATTTTGGATGGCTTGGTCCGGGTCTTTGTTGTTCCGAGTAAGAGGGCGAAAGAGTGGATTGAGGAGTTCAAGAAGAGGCGAGGGAAGAAGTAGATGTGAGCGGAGTCAGAGGCGTGTCGATGGCCATGGTCGGTTCTGGACACATATATACAACCCGCAATGGGCTCGGATGGAGACTGCCGAGTCAGACTCCCGTCTGGCAAAGCTCTGCCTCATCCTCACGCTGGATTCAAGAAGCTCTGGCGTACACCAGCTATGCTTCCTCCTTATCCGCCGGATACAAAATGCCCGCTCCCCTCCTCATGCTCTCCGTGACTCGGATCACCGCCCTCGAAATCTCCTCCAACTTCTGTCTTGCCTCCTCATCGCCCTCCAAGATGATCCTCCCGAATTCCCTCGCCTCCTCTTCCATATTAACATCCGGCTTCGTGACCTTTAGACATTTCTCCCTATCCGCCAACTCCTTCTCCTCCTTACTTCTCGCATCCACAAACACGATACTGCTGATATCCGTCGTGCCATTCACCCTCAACGTGCCCTTTTCTCCATAAATCTCCACCACCGAAGACGTGCTGTACGCTTTACTCACGTTCAACGCCACCCCGAAATTGTCATATTGCAGGGTCCCGACTCCAGCGGCGTCCACGCCCGTCGCGCTGATTTTCGGCGTGTAGCTCTGCGACTTGGGGGCGCCGAACAGCGCGACGGCGAAGCACACCGGGTACACTCCTACGTCTACCAGCGCGCCGCCGCCGAATTCGAGGGAGAAGATGTTGGGTGTCTCGCCGTTGAGGACGTTGGTGTAGCGGGAGGAGTAGGAGGCATAAGGAAAGGAGGCCCCATAGATGGTTCCCAAGATTTTGTCTTCGTTGATGAGCTTATGGAGGTGGAGGAAGTTGTGCTCGCGGATATGGCGGAAAGCTTCGATGAGATACACGCCCTTCTCTTTCGAGAGTCGGAACAGCTCATCTAGTTGCTCGCTCGTGCAGGTCGCGGGTTTCTCGAGGATGACGTGTTTCCCGGCTTCGAGGCATTGTTTCGCTTGGGTGTAGTGCAGGCTATTGGGAGAGGCGATGTAGACGGCTCGGAGGACGGGGTCGGCGAGGAGGGAGGTGAGGGAGGTGTGCGTGGTTTTGCAGTTGTGTTGGGCGGCGAAGGTGGAGGCGGTGGATTGGGAGCGGGAGTAGACTGAATGGAGGGTCCACGATTCGGGGACTTGGTTGCAGGCGTGGATGAAGGATGTGGTAATCCAGTTTGTCCCGACTGTAGCGTATGGGATTGGGGCGCTGGTGGACGGCATTGTGAGGGTTGTCGCGGTGAGAGTGAGTGTGAAGACTTTGGAGACTTTGAAGAGCGATACCTTAGTTTTGGTGGGGTGGCTTTGGTGGGGCAGCGTTTCTCTGCCAATGCTCGAAGGGAATCTGGAAAGGAGGAGACCAAGGTGAGAGTCGGCAGCAGTAGGTAGCTACCATTGCGACAATCGACCGATAGTGTACAAATGCTCGAGGACAACAGCGCATAATGCCACTTATCGCTTGGTGTGAAGGAGGATCTACTTACGAACGTGGCTCGAGAATTGGAGATGATGCCGATCCTGTCGTTGTAGATATCTCTTCAACGCCGTCCGAGGAGCAAGCACAGCCAGTCTTGACAAAATGGCATGTTCAACTCTCTCCCGAGGGCCTCGTCCTGCTCTTGGTCTTTGCCTGCTCCGAAGCTCTCATGTTGTTCGCCCGTGACGTCTGTTTAGTCACGGTTCCGCTCTTCGCTCTTCCTCTTATGTAGACTCTCCTCGGGAGAAATGGTGTCGGCGTCCAGGGTCGAAGAAGACGGAGATGGATGCTCATTGCTGTCGCGTCGATCAACGCCTATCAGTCATCAGCCGCGCCGGATCGCGCTGTCGTCCGCCTACGAAACCATATCCTCATGCCGGCTGACCTCACCAGAGGAGTCGCATGGTACTGTGCTGTTGCGAAAGACGGTTCATGAGGCGGGTGAGGATTGATCAGAGACAAAAGACGTGCTCGCGTGTCTCAGGATTCCCGAGAGCTGGCCATGCATGTGCTTCCGTGCAGGCATTATCGAGGTAGTTCTTAGTTATTCTACTGCCAACCCACACTCCCGCCGCGGGCTGTGCTGTGCTGCACTCCCTCCTACGGTGCCTCATTTCTCTTGGGACATGCACATCGACTCATCATCACTCCACTCACTCATCATCCCGTCCGATATCACCCAATGTGCTATGCTGGATCTCCCGTCCACGTCCCCGGCTTCGTCTTCCCACACTGCTCTCTCACTGTCTTCAGTGATTTGCTGCAGTGGACGGCGGTGAAGTGAGGAGGATGTTTATGCCGAGTGCCTTTGCTGGTGAGTGTCTCTCTGCTTCCTGCTTCATTTTCTCCTTCCTTCTCTGGCCTGGCCTGGCCTGGTTCCAAACGACGCCTCTCCACGTGGGCTTTTGTGGGGAGATCACGTCGAGACGGTGAGACCACACACGGACATCCAAAGAGGCAATCACGACCTCACCTCCTCCGGAAATTCCAACATCAGGCAGACGTGATGACTTCGCGGTCGGGAGATGAAAACTCCCATTCCCTATGGCCATTCCCAATCCCACCCATCCTCAACACGTACACCCAATGGCCAAGCTTCCATTCACCTCGGTCTTCGAGACCAGCCGACCGCTGAAGAAGAAACGCAAGCAGGGCAAGACGATGAGACAAAGATACGATGTGGACACTCTTACTGATCCTCCATCTCCCTCACCCACAGGTACCAGCATCAATAACATCGATCCGGACACGGAGCGAGACCCTCCCAAAGATGCCACGACAGTGACCTTTCCCACTCGACCACTGCCACCAACCAGACCTTGGAACGATGCTTCACCTCCACCGAATCTTCGTGGACTCTACTCCCAGATCATGAAATTGTCCGACATTTCCGACACCCACCTGGAAGCTCTGAACATCCAAGTCTTGCCTGAATGCAGTCCAGAGGAGCTCCTCCCCAAAGCCCCGGACGGGATTTCCTACTTCCCGTCTTTGTCACCAGAACCCACTGTCACCATCAATGGAGGAGTATCCTATGCAGATGCCACCAAGGTCGATTCAACTACGGCTAAAAAGCGGGCTGCGTTCGAGGAACGCCTCGCGGAGCTCAAGGTCGACAACGACACAGCTTTCCGAATCATCACTCGATCGACCAAACCTGGAGTCAAGCCGCCGAAGTTGGTCTACTTGAGGAAGTTCTGGGAGGGCCTGGAGAGCATGTCTGAGTATTGGGATACCAGTCTGGACCAGTTCTACGAGGGAGTGTCCCCAACAGTCGCCGAAGGGAGCGATGCGAAACGTCAGCGACTGGACTCCGTGCATGGAGCCGACGGCAAGGAGAATCTCAAGGCCGGTACGACAGACCAGACACCAAGTATCGACATCACTCCCCCTCCCGAAACATGTCCCGCTCCCACCCAGCCAATTTCGAACACTTCTCGCCGCTACAAAGGTCGCCGCATTTCTACTGGCCGCGACATGCCTGATTCATTTCGATCAGACACATTGAAGACTTTCCTCGAGGCCGTCACATGGCCCTTCAATTGCAACGTAACACCTCCGCGACGTCTCCCAATCCTTCAGATGAATCACCTCAATGTTCCCGTACGGCAGACTGCTGCTGTATATCGCGTACCTACCGAGCGACGGAAAGCGAGGGTGGGATACATCGAGGGTCCAATCATGGGTTTGCAAGCCAGGCCGGAGACAGATTTCGACTCAGACGGCATGGAGGCTTGGCAGAGGGATGGCAAGGCGAGACTGGATGCGATGAGGGAAGTCGGAGGCTTGCTGCAGCTGGCGCAGGAGAGGAGCAGAAAAGGCAAGATGGATGTGAGGCCAGGAGAGGGACAATGGTGGACGGAGAAGCCGAGGTGGGGTGGCGGGAAAGGTGGCGAGGTGGAGATGGAGGGTCTGAACGCGGAGAGCAAAGACGTGTTGATGATGGACGGAGACGACCTGTCCGCCCCACCTCCGCCGCCGGTCGCCAAGTTGCCGCCAAGTCGAAGGAGGAAGACACCGGCTATGCTGTGGTCAGAATTGAAGTGTGGCAGCTCACTATGGGACCCGAAGACGGAATATGAGGCGATCGGCAAGGATCCCGATTCCGAGTGGGACGAGGTACGAGACGCATCGCATCTCCAACTCGATGCTTTTGAATCCCGCTAAACACCCCAGCAGATCTTCCAAGTCTCCTCGCTGAATCACCACGTCTCGATCCTCAAACTCACGGTACACACCGCATATACCGAATACCTCACCTCCGGCCAGATCCCCACTTCTCCACCACCACCTACGACCGACGAGAGCGGCGAAGAACGTCAGTGGCACACTCCGAAATTGCAGCGCACGAGATGGTACGATCTGTTCAACGTCGACGACAGAGTCGAGGCTTTTCGAGCTCTGTGGGGTGTGATGGAGTGGTTGATGAGAGACTCTCCAGGCTCGAACGCGTCTTCATCTTAGGTGGGAGGAGGCCGGTGTGAGAGGGAGAATTCATGGGAGTTGTGAGCGGTGACTGGGAACGTGAACCGGCAGACTCACGAACATTGTTCAAAGAGGCAGTTGGAGGACCTTGAGGGTATCACAGGTCTGCCAGCGAGATGTCCTCGAGAACACACATCACTACCAAAAAAAAGCGAGCCCTGTCTCGGACTAACGCCTCGTGGAGGCGGAGACAACGGGAGAAAGGAGGTATAGATCATCGCATGTTTATACACATCTTAGCAAAGCTGCCATAACCTGCAGGATCTACACCAGCCCGACTCCGGACCGCCGTGACTCCCTCCACGCATATTTTGCACGACACTCATCTCCATCCATTGCCCACCCGGTTTCTCACAACGCCAATACTCCCTTCATCCACTGACTCCCCACCAACCCCTCCTCTCCTCTGACCAACTCTCTCATCCTCACAACCTGCTCCTCCTTCCCCAATCCCTCCCTTTCCACCTCCTCCTTCCATCTCTTCAACACCGCCTTCAGCAATCGACTCCCTTCCTCCACATCCTCCTTCCTCATCGCGCCCTCAGCCGCACCACCACCTCCCACAGCAGCAGTATTATTGCCCGAGAAATCCTCCAACTCATCCGCCTTCCGCTTCGCCATGTCGATGACTTTGCGCGGGAACCGCACCAGTTCCGCGACGTGAATGCCAAACGACTGATCGCTGATGCCCGGCACGACCTTGTAGAGCAGCGTGACTTCGCCTCCCCTCGTCGTTCCCGTGCCACTCATCGCCACGTCGCCGTTGCTCTCCGCGGCGGGATTGTCGCCGATGTGCGCCACGACGTGCAAGTTCTGAACCTGCGGATACTCGTCCTTCAACGCCGTGAGCTCGTGGAAGTGGGTGGCGAACATGGTGAAGGATCCGATTTCCTTGATGATGTGTTCCGAGATGGCCCACGCGAGACCGAAACCATCGTAGGTGCTCGTTCCTCGCCCGAGTTCGTCGATGATGACGAGCGACTCCCTCGTTGCCGTCTTGAGGATGTTTGCCGTTTCCAACATCTCCGCCATGAAGGTCGACACGCCCTTGAGCTGGGAGTCGCTCGCGCCGACTCTTGCGAGGATACAGTCGAAGAGCGTGAGTTCTGCGCCTTCCGCGCACGGCACGAAGCAGCCCACCTGCGCCATCAGCGCGATGACGCCGATCTGTCGAATGTAGGTGGATTTGCCGCCCATGTTCGGACCCGTGATGAGGAGGAAGGATGAACCTTCGCGGGTCATGGAGACGTCGTTCGGGATGAATGAGACGTCGTCTTGCATTTCGAGACAAGGGTGTCGGGCTTCTGTGAGGATCGTGGAGCCGGTTCCGCGAGGATGGATCTTTGGGCGGGTGTAGGCGATGGGAGCATGCACGGAAACGTGGGCAAAGGACACACAGACGTCGAGATGAGCGAGAACAGCGGCCAGCTTTTCGATCACTGGGCAGTAGGAAGCGGCAACGTTGACGACTTCGGCGACGAGACCGGTCTGCGTGCGAGTGTAGTTCTCATTGAGTTGCTCGAATTCGCGGCGGAGATCCGAAAGGATGGAGGTAGTGAAGTAAGTGCCGTTCTTTTGGGTGGCGAGTTCGGTGTATGATTTCTTGTTGCGGATGACGCTGGCTTCGTTGCGGGTGAGGCGCAGACACCAACCGTGGATGCGATGGTTTTCTAGGAGAAGCTTCTTCTCAATATCGAGGGAGAGGTCATCGCCGACGCGGCCGTGTTCTTTATTAATGTTGTACTGGACGGAGTCAAGCTTGCGGCGAATGATGCGGAGCGTATCGTCAAACTCGGGCTTGATGATGTATTCGTGGTTGTCAATAGCGTCGAGGTCAACGGTGGACTCGACCATTTCCACCAACTTGTCGAAGCTGCCGGAATAGTCGCGGAACTTGTCGGCGTATTCACTGTCGAGTGCGGGCTTGTACGATTCGTCCATGATGCTGTCGAAGGCTTCAATGAAACCCGGGAGGCGAATGGCTACTTGATAGGTTCTGACCACATCTTGTAGATCCGCCTTCTTGCGTTGAAACTTCTTTGCCAGTCGGTACAGGTCGGGTATGGATCGCATGTGCGTTTCTTGGAGAGTTTGCCGCAGTTGAGTGTCGTTGACAAAAGCCTCCACCAACGTTTGACGCTTCTCAATCTCTTCCAGACTCATCAGAGGTTGCTTCAGCCATTGTGCGAGCAGGCGACTTCCGACAGGCGTCTTGCAGTGGTTCAGCAGACCGTACAAGTTCATCGTCTTTGAGCCGTCTCTCGGTCCAGGCATGAGGTTGAGTGCCTTCAACGCGGATGAGTCCAGCTTCATGTACTGACTGAGGTCGTGTTGATACAGCTTGTACTCGCCAAAGTTGCTTGGGTCGGACATGATGCCGAGATATTTGATCAGCGCAGCGGCCGAGCTCATGGCGACTTTGAGGTCCATCTGTGGAAGGGCGCCACTCGAAGTCTCCCCTCGAAGTAGTCTGGTCAGATCTTGCTCAATATCACGGTTGGCAAAGTCTCCGGATGGTCGCTCTGACACGGCACAATTGCAATTGTCCGCGATCGTGCGAATTTTGCTCAACTCGGCATCCTTCTTCGTCGAGTCGATTTGAATCAAGCATTCCTTAACACCGAGCTGGATAATGAGGGACTCAAAGTTGGAGTAGACATCGTTGTCCACAAATTCGCTCACTCCAAGCTCTCTCACACTGGCATCCGCGAAGCAGACTCCCACGTTCCTGCCCTCATTCGCTTTTGATGAAACCTTTACCGCGAGGATGATCGGCGCCGACTCCACGTGTCCTCCGAGATCCTCTTCAATATCCTGGAGATTTCCTGGCGATGCCTGCTTCGCCACCTTCCACGCATTGCGGCCGGAAGTCTGCAACACCTCCACTCGCTTGCCCAGTCGGAAGATTGCGTCTCTGAGGAATGTGCGGTAGACAGTGACAGTCATCGTGACGGATGGCAGACCAGGATTGCGACCCAATGTCTTGAGCACGGAGGTAGTT
This sequence comes from Zymoseptoria passerinii SP63, assembly GCA_000223825.2. Lineage (NCBI taxonomy): Eukaryota > Fungi > Ascomycota > Dothideomycetes > Mycosphaerellales > Mycosphaerellaceae > Zymoseptoria > Zymoseptoria passerinii. The sequence continues at coordinate 93,940 of AFIY01001067.1, read as the reverse complement.
TTGTATTGCACTCGCGCGATGAAGTCGGCATCGTCGCCGTGAGCGGAGAGAAAGTCGCCGCGGTCGAAGATGCGGATCGTGTCGGTGGGCTTGTCGGCTTCCAATTGATGGAAGGCCTTGACGAAGCCCGTCTCATCGTCGACCTTGAGCTCTGGGCGGGATCCCATTGTGAGTGTGTTGTGATGGATCTGTGTGGTTTGTGAGAGGCGAGATTCATCTAATCGAGGAAGACGCGACGAGGACGCGTAAAGTGGATCGCGGCTAAACCTCGGAAGAGCTGCTAAGAGCTGCTCTTCGACGGAGGAGATGTATCGAATACAACAATCACATCTCGACCAAGGTGTGCTTTGCGATTTCTTGACAGCGAACTGCTGACATAGCACTTTATAATGTTAAAATCATGAAAAATCATGTCACTAAACTCAGAATCGGCACATGAGAAAGCCTGTCCCGCTTCGTTCACACTTGGTATCTCCAAGACATATCTACAAATCCACCTTATGCCCGCGCCTCTTCTCCTGACCCAGGTACGTCTCTACCATTGCCGCGATCAAAGCCTCACATACCGCCCTCCCCTTCCCAATCATGAATCCATCACTCTCCGCTGGAACATGCAAGAACAAGACCGGTCTCGCCCTCTCATCCCCACCTTCCATCACTCCACTGCGCCGTGCAAAGTACGCGAGACTATTAAAGTACGTGTAGTCACATAAGTATCGTCCGGCGTCCTCTGAAGGGCGGATGTCAGCATTGCAAGCTGGCGAGCTTTCGGGAAGGGAGGAGATGTTTTCGGCCCAACGCTGGAGGAGGTGCGCGTAGTCAAGGGATGTGGTCATGGTCGAGGGACAGTCGGGGAACATGGTGGTTCCCTCGTCGATGGGAGGCGTAATGCCATCGAGGTCCTGTCGCTCTGATCGTCAATGTGTTGTCTATGGTGGCGATATGGGGAGAAACTGCGCCGGCCACATACCTTGTTCTTCTGGTAACCATCCCGATGACCGTATCTCTCAGCACAATAGAACTTCCTCCCGGATGCCATGCCTATGTGCAGCACCAGATCGACCGTTCCGGAATAGCCGTCATGGAGTTCTGGCACGAGCTTGCGGACTTCATCGTAACAAACACGGATGGCCGACCTATACGGGATGATGCATATCTTCGTTTGTGGGAACCTGGGGGATGAAGAAAGACTTTCTGGTAGAGACTTGGTGATTTCGAATGATGGATTGACCGGGAACTTGTCCTGGAACGGTCCGAATCCAGTGACCAGAACGGTGACGGTTCGTTGCGAGTCTTGGTGTCCGTTATGGCCATTGGTACCGTTCGAAAATTCTATAGCGGGCGCCATTCGAAGATGACCGTGGATGCACGTTTATGAATCCGGGTTTGCAGCTGGAGTTTCGAGGGCGCTTCAATGCTAGTCGACTGGAAGGGTTCCTTGTCGAAATGATTTGATACACTCAAATGAAGGCTTGACGGCGCATGTGCAAATCCTGCTGTCTCAGCACATGTCGCAATTGACGGTTTCTCTTCCAAGAGCGCACGATGTGCGGGCGTAATGTGATATATGTCCAGAGTTGACGTGTTTTACGCTGGGATGTGAAGCTTCCTCCTTTTCGCCGGAGCCCGGGCCGAGGTACACCCCACCAAGACTGGGGCGGAGAAATGCAAGTCCACGCATCAAAAATCTAAGGCGTGGCCGGCAGCGTGCATGGCCTTGTCGGAAGACATGAGATCGTGGCGGCCTAAGGATCCGACCAAGTTCAACTCTCAACACGAATCTCGGCCGCCTTCCTCAAACGATTCATTATTGCCGCCGCAGTATCGCCCTCATTATCGTCAATGCCCTCCACGAAGATCGCGTCGACGTCCTCCCTATCGAGGTCTCTGAGCGCTGAGAACAGTCCTCTCGCGATGTCGCCCGTGTTACGACCTAAGCTGATGTCCAGAAGTTCGACTGTCGCTCCTTCGTGAGGCAATTGGTAACGCTCGATAGAAGACTTGGCTCTATTCGTGGCTTGCTCGTCCAGTAGCATACCTGCGAAGCCTGGAACAGTATGGGCTCGGCCAGTCTCGTGAACGCCGTTCGATGTGGCTCGATGTGCGCTCAAGGTCGATGTGGTCGTGTCGACACTCCAGGTTTGCGTTCGCACGACACCAACACGTCCATGTGTCCCCACCTGTTCCAATAGTTGCCCAGATGTGGGCGGACTTCTCCCTGATTCGTACAGGATGACCACCGCCTTCGGAGAGTAATGTCGATACTTCATGCCAGGTGCCCGAGGTCGACTGCTCGCTTCTGCCTTGTTTTTGTATGCGATCTGTGTGTCTTCCCACCCGGGACATGTGCGGATCTGCTCCAGGCTCAAACCACCGGGCCGAAGTACGACAGGTGGAGACGAAAGACCATCCACGACTGTGCTTTCAACTCCGACATCGCAAGGGCCTCCATCAATGATCGTCTCGATCCTTCCGTTGAGATCGTAGGCGACATGCTCTGCTGCCGTGGGGGAGGGCTTGGTCGATGCGTTCGCTGAAGGTGCTGCGACTGGTACGCCAGCCATTTGGATCAGGGCGAGGGCCAGCACATGTCTTGGCATTCTTGCGCCGAAGGTCGATAGTCCAGCCGTGACTTCAGGTGCTAACGGTGAGTCTTCCGGGTTGGGCAGAATGATGGTCAATGGTCCGGGCCAGAATCTAGAGATAAGAGGCTTGTAGATGGCTGGGATTGGATCTTCTAAGGTGCCATTCTCCTTGTGATCGCCGTTCAGCTCGAGAGATGATTTGCTACCACGTAGTAATGATCGCAATTGTTTAAGAGATGCGAAATGAACGATGAGTGGGTTGTCGGAAGGTCTCTGCTTAGCCTCGTAGATGCCTTGCACGGCAGCACTCCTCGTTGCATCGGCGCCAAGTCCATACACTGTTTCTGTAGGGAATGCCACAGGAATGTCGGATGTCTTCAATTGCTCGGCGGCTTTCTGCAAGTGTTGTGCATCGATGGTATGCGCATCAAGATGGACGTTCAGATCGTCAAGAATGTCATTCGGATTTAGCGTCCCGGTCGCTTTGATCGCTTTGATCGTACCGATCTTCCGGGCATCGACGGCCAGCGTATGAGTCTCCATGGTGTTGATGGGTGCGAGTTCACGCAGGCGTACTTCGATGATCTTGCTTTGAGCTGCTTCTCATGTCCATCTCCGAAAAGGGAGCAGAGTGTTTCAAGCTGCCATGTGTATATCTCGGGAGATGTTGACGAGTGTAGGCAATTTTCGCTTACAGTAGGAACTCAAATTTATTTAAGGTTTCAGGGACACTAGTCACGTGCGATCTTCGCGAAGACAAGAGCGGTTTTGTCATCTTGAACAACTAACAAGCCCAGCAAAGACGGTGGGATTCCAAGGTAGGGAAAGTTTTCTTCGAAACATCAATAAAGCTCAAGCTAAGGAAAAGCAGGGGTATCACTCGAAAACGACCGCCACGGATTAATCCTCATTCCAACCGCTGTCGCATTACCAGTTTGCGGGTTTCGTCCTCCTCATCGTTGCGACCACTGCCGCCTCGCGTTCTCTTCAGCAACTGGAACACCGCCCTCTTCACATGTTCTCCACAACCCTCGAGTTCACGGCATCCTGGAAACCCTGCGTGTTACCGTGGAAATCGTGCGGGCTCTGAGTCGTGAGGGCTCCACCGTTCGAGGAGTTCGTGCCGTAGTCGGCGTAAGCAGATGGGCCTTCGCCGTGCTGATCCGCGACAGCCATCTGGCTCTGAACCGTTTGATTCCTGTCAAGCTTGTGTTAGTAACGTCAGGGGCGGGATCGGGGGGATTGTGTCAACGTACTGCGCGGGCAAAAACACCACTTTGCTGTTCGCCGTCTTCGCCATGGCCTGCATAGCCTCCAAGTATCGAATCTGCATGGCAGCAGGGCTGGACAGGATATCGGCCGCTTGTCGCATGAGCTTGGCCGCCTCGACTTCCGCTCGTGCAGAGATGACCTTGGCCTCTCCCGTCCGCTTGCTCTGTGCCGCCATGGAAAGACTCTCCTGCAATTCGGTGGAGAAGATTATATCCTTCACGAGCATGCTCTCGACCGCAGCTCCCCAGCCAGTAGCCGTCTCATCGATGATGTCCCGAATCGACTGCGCAATCTCTTCACCGACGCTCTATTAGGTCTTGTAGATAGGCTATACTAAATAACTTAAAGAATAGCTATAGATATCTAAGCTTATACTATATTTTAATTATATATAAGCTTATATTTATATAAACAAATACTATATAGAGCTAATATAAAATATAGAGTAGTAGGTATATACTACTATATTATTTTAATAGCAGCTTCTATATCTAATAGATAATAATAATAAACAAGTTTAGATAAGTAATATATTAGCACAATATTTAGAGTAGATTTAGTGGACTAAACAGAGAGCTTTATACGTGTTTTTTAGTAGGTGTGTCTCTCGGAAATCCCTTGTGGGGTAGGCCACGTAACCTGATAAGCGTTCTAGCACTTCCTAGTAATTTGCGGGCGTACCCGAGAAAAAATCTTTCTTCGCACCTCATAAAAGTTCGACGCGCTGGTGTTTTGGCGGACAGAGTCAGACCCTTTCACTGGCCTTATGCAGCCTGCCGCATACAGCATTGCAGCGAAAAGCCATGGTCGGTGGGTGAACCCGATGCTCTTCGAGTTGCGATGAATTGTCTTCCTAGGTCTCCAGCAGCGTCTCGTTCGTCTCCGACGCCTTCAAGCTTTGTGGACCTCAAACATCACGACCCGACAAGACATCACAAATCGGGCAGACGGTCGTCGTGCCCCCTGTCAACACCAGTGCCACCTCCGCTGCCCTCTTCCACCCATCGGGCACTACTGCGGGCGTGGTCGGCGGTACAACGACATCCCTTCAAGTCAAGTCGGTCGAATCAATAAAGCCATCCACGATGCCATCAATCATTTGAGAGAAGCAATTCGGATGGGAGAAGTTTGATATCATTGTGCTGTGTGTGTAGAATGCACTGGTGGCGTGAACACTTCACATCGCGCGGTTCGCTCAGTGGGGAACGGGAACAGGCGGGACCAAACAGAGCATTCAGTCTGTTTGTGGACGCCGCTCGGATGGATGCGAACACGTGAATTACATGGTAAGATTAGACGCGCCTACAAACGGAAAATCCAGGGGTGCCAGAGGTAGGTCGTGCGAGCGCAAACTTTCTTTGTCTGCGGATTCTCTCTGTGACTTATCTCAAGAGAGCGCAGCACTTCCAACGACCAACCGTCACGAACCATGGCCGTGATGTCGGATCCCATGGACGTCGATGGCGTCGATCTCACACTTCGCAACATCGACCTCACGCACCTTGACGAGCTCGACCCCGGCCGAGTAGAGGACCGGTTCGAACTGCACACGACCTTCGCTGAGTTGCGGACTCTCCTTCTAAGTGAAGACACCCTCACGGATAACGCAGTGGCAGTCTTCGAGAGAATCATCGGAAAATGCCATGATGACCTTGAGATATTGTGGGCTGGTATGTGGAACAATCTAACCCCCTTCGCGATGCTCTCTTGACTACCTTGGCTTTCTTCACAACGCTCGCTGCGCAGCCATGCCCTTCACAAATCCTCCCTTCATCTCTTCTCCTCGGCTTGCGCAGAGACTGCCGTTTGGATGCAGCCCATCGGTCTCGATGTGAAGACATACAGCCTATCTGAGGGTCAAGCCCCAGCGCTACTTCTCGCTGCAATGTGCGCTTCAATCACTAATACTCTCCAGCTTTCCCAGAGTTTCGCGATGTTGCCGAGCGCGCCGGTGCATCAGGCGCGGTCCAGGCCCTGTGCCATCGGTTTCCACTTTACTGCAACGCGAGAACCTTCTTCAAGTTGCCGACAAACGTGCAATTGCAACTGCAAGGCAGTGCAAAAGCTCACGCCATCCGATCTTCTTTCTGGGCATACATCACCCTGCGTGAAGACGTCGCACCGAACGATCTCGAGCCATCCGAGGCCATGCCAATGAACACCGACTCCGCTGCACAGATCGCTGCACGACCACAGCAGAAGCTTTTGGAGAAGGAGCGCGATCTGCTCAATCAGATACGTCACTTCATGCGAATCGGAAACGTTTCAGAGGAATACCTCGGGCCGCTGGTGTCTATTGCTGACAAGGCAGCTGGCTCTGGCGCAGAGGGTAGAGGAGGTGGAGGCCCAGTTATTGGGAGTGGCATCGGAGGTCGGCAAGCTGAACATACGCAAGTCGTACCAACTGAAGGGATGCGAATTGGGCTAACAAACTACAGGTCTGGTGCTCATCGCATCAACCCCAAAGCCCAAGCGGAAAATCCTTCGACTACCGCCACAGGTCTCCACAATGCTGGTAACATGTGTTACTTGAACTCCTTGCTGCAAGCGCTCTCTTCGGTTCCCCAACTGAGTACAGCCTTGTTGTCAGTCGAGGAGCGCTTCGAGAATCATGAGCTCTACGGGGCAATTGAACACCCGGAGGAGACCGGCCTCGGGAAAGTCTTGATCGGTCTTTCGAAGATCAACACATTGCACGGTAGCTCGTCGGACTACCTATCTCTGCGACGTGAATACGACATTTACATGACAAGTCTGAAATCGCTCCGGAACACCACTCATCCTTTGGCAGAATATGGTCCGGGGCTGGCCAAGCAGCAGGATGCCTTCGAATTCTTACAGCTGGTTATGGCGAACGGCAACAACGCCCCACGCTTGGCTCCGGTGATCGACAGCCAGTTCCAGTTCTCCCTCTCAACACATCGCGCGTTCGCGGCCTGCCAGCACGACTTTACAAACGACGCTGCTCATCAAATTCTGCTACTTCCTCTGCTGCCGCCGAACTATCGAAACTCCACACAGACCATGACTCTAACTGAACTTCTTGTCCACAATCTTGGGATGCCGGATAAGATGGAGGACTTTCCATGCACACAGTGCCCATCGAGGGACAACAACAACGGCGTGGAAACCAGCACTTTCCGCTTTACTGGAGAGTCCGAAGAGCCGCGAAATGTGATCGTCCAGTTCAGCCGCAGACGCCTAGGATTCAAGGACACTCGTCAAGTCACCTTCGATAGACACCCATTCGTCACTCCCGTATTCACTGGTGGTCGCAACAGGCTCTTCTTTGTTAGAGCGGCCTTCCATCACTTAGGAGACGGTCTGGACTCCGGCCATTGGTTCTCCGATCTCCGCTCGGATTGGGATCAGCCATGGGTTCGCATGGACGACAGTCGGAAATTTCGGGTCAGCTTCGAAGCTGTCACCGCGGCCACTTGTACGGGTGTCATTCTATCCGAGTTGCATCCTAGAAGCTACATCCTGCCACAATGGTCTGTGCTTCACTCTACGGATCTATCGGAGTCGACTTTGGAAGTAGCAAAGACTCTCTGGGCCGGGCAGAAATTAAGCAACATCACCTCGGCGGCTGCATTTCCCAATCCTCTCATCGATCACGTTGTACTTGGCGTCGGCCCTCTATTGGCCGAGTTCGGAGCAGACGAGTCGTGGGCGACCGACGGAATACTGGGCTTGTCTACTTGGTTGCAATCGACCGCATGGAAGATACCCGCCGTCATCAACGAACGCACTACGAGAGTAGACCTGGACTACAGCAACAGTCCATCCCAAACAATGCCGCTTTCGGCGCGAGGTTTCAACTTGATTTTGGGCCATGCGGTTCGCCTCGTTCTCTTCCAATTGTGGAGTGAGAAGCCACCAAAGGTGCCGGTGGAGCTGTCCAGACTCATCTTGCGCTTGTTCGACTTCAACGCCATCCGTGAGGTAATCAACAGTCTCGTCGATTTCGTCACCCGCACACGCTTTGAGACGGTCGTTGCGACGAGGCGGAACATCAGCCAGCGATTGCTTTATCGACGCGGCGGGTATGCTGATCCGAGAAATCTGAGCTCCGATCCAGCGCTCCAAACCAGCCCGATTCTTGCGGCCATGGGAGTCACTCGGCCGAGAGGCTCGTCTGTACCTGCAGCTACGACGTCTCCACGCTCTTCCTCCATTTCTCGTCGTCGATCCCAGTCCAGTCCGAGCCCACCTCCACCATCCCCTCGCCCATCCGAAGATTCCGGTGGTTCATCTGATTTCAGCTCAGACTCAGACAACAATGGCGGACACCGTGGCGGCCAGCGCAGTCGGAAAGCCCCGGCGCCAGAACAATCCAATACCATGAACATCGACTCTTCCGCCAAGCAGACCGGTCAGCAGCAGCAGACCAACACCGACCATCAGCCGGCTCGCGGAGAACAGCCAGGAGGCCAACAGATGAACATCGGCGGCGCCTTGAGAATCTCTGACGATGTCGCAGCGGAGGTCGCTCGGGAGGATGAGCTGACCCGGTCGGGAAGAGCGAGCTTGGGAGGGGGCACTCGTTCTTGCTGAGAATCAAGCTCGAATGATAGAGCGCGCTCGGGTGGAGGAACTTGGCCGCTACTATCGAAGAGCAAGAACCACAGCGGTCGCTGGCGCGCAACAGCAAGAGGAGCAGCGTCTTGGAGCAGCGTGTTGCCGCTGAACGACAGGAGGAACCGAAGTCGCAGCAACCTGCTGGCGTAGAAGAGCGGTAGCGGTCTACCGGCCGCGATCAGCCTGTCGGCGAGGAGTGCAATCTTCTGGATCCACTCATCGCACGCGAATCGCAGCAGTCGCGAGCATCGAATGCATCTTCTGCACTTCCCAGCGCATCGAGGAACCCTTCGCCGCTGTCAGTGGACGACGACAATCAACCATCGAGTGAAGGCTCGCAGCGGAGCCTTCCTTTTCGGCCCCGGTCTGGAGAGCTTGCCTCGATCCCACCTCACACGGGATCCACTCCTGATCTAGAGTTTCCCAGTTCACCACCGCGAACCGCCATTCGAATCCGCGCTCCTCCTCCGCTTCCGGCGCGGACAGGTGGCCCGCCACTACCAATCGTCCTAACTGAAGAAGTCTTACCTTCACAGTCTTCCAAGGTTGTTCTGCCGGCGGCGCCGGCCACGCCGCAAGGTACTTTGGCTCAGAGGGCCAAGCTTCAGGCGAAGGACTCGTCAAGACTTCCCCGACCTGGCACGAAGATCGTCAAAGGCGGAGCGATTGGCGGGCTCGTTTCGGCGGGAACGGAGATGCCTCGACCACCTCTCACACCGCAGAACCGCCCGACTGTCACGCTGAAAGCTCCATCTCCTGCAGCGAGCATTGTCGACGAGCGGTCGACCCGACGGCCTACGTCAAGAGTCGGTTATCGTGGTGCTCTTCGCAAGGCCGTCCCACAGTCTGGCGGCAAGTTCAGCACCATTGTCGCCGGGCCTACTCCCCCACCGGTTCCAGCTTGGCAACGTGGTGCTATTCAACCTCGACCTATGGTTACGAACCTCACATTTGAGCCACCTGGAGGTCCATCAGAGCCACGATCGGAAGACTTCCGCCACCCTCCCTCAAATCAGCAGGCTCAGACAGAGCAACGCCGACGGCAGTCAACAGCTCCGGCTCGTAGAGTCCAGCGAACAACCCCGATGCCAGGTTCTCCGGATTCGGATTCACCTCCAAGCAGTAATGCAAGCAAGAAGGCTACCGACGCAAAGAAGAAGTGAGACGCGTTGATGTATTCAATGCAGTTGGGAATGGAGGTTCATAACGAAATTGAGAGTTGCGGACGACAAAATTGGCGTTTTTGTTTTGAGATGCCTCTGGGTTGGCAAAGCAGTATCGGGGTGTCTAACGGCCGCAGCTACACAACAGTATGAGATAGATCATTGTGAGACTATGAGTATTTCGTCTCACCCTGTCCGCCCCATTTGGTGTACCGCCATATCTGTCCACCACACGACGTGTCCGGCGGAAATGTCTGTCATTTGGTCGAAGTGTACCAGTCCGGTCCCGCTTGTCAGAACACCACTACCAATCACCTTGAACTCTTGTGAACTGCCTCTCAAGCTATCAGCAAGAAGTAAGATGCTGATATTCCAATTTCTCAATGACAATACATTCCGACTCAACAATCTGATCATTTCCAATAGCCGAGAGAGCCCCTTCTCCTTTCACACTGGGCTGCTCTGTCGCAGTGCTCGCATGCCTTCTCAAGACAGCCACTGGTAGCAGCTCACATGGTCACGAACTCACGTTTCATGAAATATGTCCCGGACACGGAATACTTTGAATCATTCCTTATTCCACCTCGTGATGCTCATGCCGCGTTCAGAACGACGGAAGTATGGAGAAAGTACTCAACACAGATGGATTCATGAAGATCATTTCAATCCGTGCGACTGTCATCGTTATCATCAAGTTGCTCCAGCGGAGTGAGCCTGTTGCACCTAACAGGCAGAGCCTTTGTCATTACCATAGAATTGCCCCGTGCCGCTGTTCTGTCCCACCACGCAAGCAGTATTGCTGTCTTTCGAAGGAATCCGAGCTCAATCGCAACTATAACGTGGTCCTGCGCCCTCCCTTCTTATCCGTCTGCTTTTTGCCCTTGGTGGGCGGGACATACTCTTCCCCGGAAGCCCCTTCAGAACCACCCTCCTGCTCGATGTCCACGCTGACTGCTTTTGCACGTTTACTCCCACTTCGACCAGTAGTAGTCTTTGCCACAGGCTTGACCTTTGGAGGGACCCTGCGTTTGACTACACCTTCCCGCTTGACTTTTGGAGGGACCCTGCGTTTGACTACACCTTTCGCAGCCCGCTCTGTCGTTGCGGCCGCCTTGGGTGCGCGCTTCTCACGCACGACATCAACCTCCTCATCGCCGTACCCACTCGGCAAGTGTTCAATGTCGGGCTCACCCTGCAGAACTTCAACGATCGCCTTGGTTCTGGTCTTCTTCTGCACAACAGCCTTGTCCACACCAGCTTTCTTCCCCGGAGGCTTCGCAGGATTCTTCTTCGCAACAGGCTTTCTCGCAGTAGACTTCGTCACCGTCGTGATCTTCGATTGCAGAACATCTTCATCACCATCTGGCTCTCCTTGAAGAGCTTCCGCGTTGACCTGCCTTCCCGCTTTCTTTTTCTTCGCTGCCGCATCAGCTTTGCCTTTGCCTTTGCCTTTGCCTTTTCCCTTGCCTTTTCCCTTGCCTTTGCCTTTCTTTGATGCACCGTCTCCACTATCCTCGTCCTCCTCGTCCTCCTGGCCGTCACCGCCGTCACCGCCGTCGTCTCCTTCATCATTCTCCGGCGCGCTCGGTGCTGCGGTTGGTACCGGGCAGAAGCTTCCCCATCGTGCTGGTTGCTCAAAGTCCATCTGTTGATCTGCTTGGGCTTGCAGCACATCGAAAACGGTGCAAAGATAGTTTTCTTTTAGCTTGTACTGCTCGAGAGTGTAGGTAAGTCGCCCGTGTGCAATGTCATGAAGGACACTAGCGATATCTTCCGCCCTGCATTCGAAGGCTTCAATCGGGCGATCGAAAAAGTCCTGAAGTCTTCCTTGCGCTTTCTTAGCTCTTGTCTCCCATATGCGCCGCAGTAGCAGGTCGCGCTTGAGAAACTCAGAAGGAAGCACAGTGAATGATCTGACAGTTGTGAGAGCGGCGGGCGAATGATGGTCCAAGATGAAGACAACATTGCGGTCCGTGTACAACTTTCGTAGGTCAACTTCGCGCGCGAGAACGGTTGTACTTTGACCGAAACCATGGGCTGACCGGGATCCCAGTACCCGACAAAGGACGCCACTGGACCTGACCGAGGCGTCCAGTGTGTTCAGAGTCACAGGCAGTCGACGTGCCGCGGCGTATCGCTGAAGATCCGACTCTGACCATATTGTGGGCAGATACATGTGAGTGGTCCAGGGATGGCTTGCACTGAGACGTGGAAACACACCAGACTTGGCAATTGCACACTGATCGTTCACAACACGATCAATGATCACAACGCCATACGACGTATGGCTGTAAGCCGGAGCTGCAATGGCAATCCGCTGCGCAAGGTTCATGCGCCGCAATGAAAGACCTCGTGGAGTCGTACCGCCAGAAGCATTGCGGTCGTCATGTGGTTCCAGATCTTCCGAGAGTGAATCGGAATCGGCGATAAAGTCCGTATCGCTATCGGACTCTTCCACGTTGTGACCAGGTAGATTCGAATCAAGGGAGGCGTCAATGAGCTGAGTCAGTGTCGGCGGTTTGCGCGCAGGTGGGTATCGGAGCATAATCGTGCGGGCGCTGTTGAACCAGTCCGGATTGTCGCTAATGCCAGTTATGATGAACGGTCGCAGAGTCTCCAGCGATATCAGAGGATGCCCTTTCTCACTCGCGATTGCCCACGCAGGATCGACGCAAGAAGAGGGTATACATATTGCAAGCCCCGTCTTCCCTTCAAACACAACTTTCTCATCGTACGCTAGGAAGTAGTCCCAGACTCTCACACCGCTGGCCCAGTGGTGATGTGGACTTGCGTTCGGATATCCGAAGAAGGCGATTTCATCGCCTGCCGGGGAGAGTTTGAAAATTCTGGTCTTGAGCTCCCAGACCGTAAAGCGCCCAAGGAAGGGTCCAGTTATTTCTTCAAGTAGAGCATCGCCTGCAAGCGGGGCGAACGGTACAAAGTCAACTCGGCCTTCGAACTGTGTAGAATCTTTGACTGCATTCTCAAAGAATGCGAGCGCTCGCGGTCCGGCGCAGTCGGATCTCCACATTCGGAACGCTGCGTCAGGGTGATTCGGGTCGACAAGATTAGCCGTTAGTGCGCCATTGAGGCGAACCAGCTGGGGACGAAAGTTGTTGATCTTGATGCCTGAGCCCGGGAAGGTAAAGACATGACTTGGGTCGAGCGCGGTCGCAACCATCTCGGCATTGACCGCCGAGACGAGGTGAAGTGGCGACAGGAACGGCAAGGCCTCCGCTGGCACATCGGTAAAGAACACTGAGTCACCTGGAGCGGCGAGGCCGATGTTCGCGTTGTTCGGAACGTAGGCTCGAACTTCAGGTCTTTCGAACGCGTAGATCCCGCATGCGGCGCGCTTCTGGAGTTGGTAGTGGGCCATATTGTTGGTGGACGACCAGGTCAGCGAGTTTCGAGCGCGAGTGCCGAACTGGTACAGCATCGAAGGGCGGTTGCTTTTGTGATCTTGCAATATCCACGCCTTTTCATCGGACAGTACCGCTTGACGGTAACGCTCGAGAGCATTCATGTGTGAGGGGTAGAGGTCTTTGCGGGTTCCAGCGTAGATGGCGTAGTCCAGCGGGGCGAATTCTTCGCCGGCCACGAAGGGCGGCGTGTTCTCGATGTAATTGCTTCGGTCTGGCTCTTCCATGCTGGCGACGTGCGCATGACCTTCGGGATGGAGTATCGCTTGCAGGTAGACGCCTTGTTCGATGAATCCGCGCAAAGTGTTGCCGACTTGGCCGCAATGTGGTGATTGCCGCAATATCTGAAGGACCGCGGCGGCCTCAGCTTCAGCCTCAGCCTCAGCCTCCGCATTGGTCTTCTCCATCGCTTCTGGTGTCCTCGGTGGTTGATGGCGGTGAAGAGGATTTAATGCAAGGAACACGAGTTGATGTACTGAGGAACGGCGGCCGCCTTCACTTCACTTTCGAAAGTTTGCGCTTTGGAAGTTTGGCGTGCCTGCCGCACGTCACGTCGCGTTTCTGGGGTGACTCAGCAGCGTGCATGCATCCTGTCCCGTCCCCTTGACTTCCAAGTTGAAGGAGGACATCCTTCTCCGTGACCATCAACACCAAACACCACCTGACTTCATTGCAGACGCGCAAGCCAACGTCAGCAACAGAGCGCGCGCTCGACTCGACATGACGCCTCCACCGCTGCCTTTTGAGGCTCACACAGATGGAGCATATCACCCCCCGGTAGGCCTTGACGCACCCCTTCCCGACATTTCTCGCTCTCCATACCATAGCTGATCTTCCTAGCCCTACGAGGGAATGCAGATGGGGTACAACGCTTTCATGTCGCAGACGCAGGCTCTTGTGATGATGTTTGCCTATCTCGTATGCGTCAACCCCAACGAACACGCTGGCTTTATGTTCGCCTGGTGCCCGGGTGCTCTAGCACACAATCGATACCGGATGAGTTCTAGTATGAAAGCTCCCATACCACTCATTACCTACGAGTACTCCTCGCTGACCAAAGCCCGCAGTCGGCGATCTGGGACCAACGATGATTATCATCGCGCATTCTCCGACATCATTGTGGCGTGCACAGTTCCTTGCGGCCACACCTATTGACCAGCTGCGCATGGTGTCCTGTGAGTTCCTCCTCCATGAACTACACACCCCTGTAGTACCGGTATTCATGACAGCAACTGCGAACTTTCCCAATCGACGCTTGAACATTCGGAAACAGGATATGCCGTTGCGCGGGCTGGTCATTGATATAAACAATGGCGAGACGCACGTTGCGTTCTTGCAAGACTTTGCGCCTCACACGGTTCCGTACCAGGGATCATACGGGGTGCGCGCATCGCACGAAGTCTGGCTTCGTCAATTTACCATTCCCGCCAGAGACGGGGACCTGAACGTTGGATTACTCTGCCATCTGCTCGAACTTGCCCGAAACCACCCAGATCAATGCATTCCCCTCAGTGCCGCGCGTCGCTGGCCGCTGTACATTACGGTAAGCTTTTCTTAACTCCGCCTTGTCTCTGAGCTCAATCATTAACTATCTCAAAGCAGATACACCAAATGGCCATCCGCCCGGAAGCGCCAGACGCGATTCCGTGGCTACATCAGTTCGGAACCGAGCAGTGGAACGTCTTTGTGTTCAAGAGAGTCCATTTCAAATGGTTGGAGAACGAACTGAAAGACGCGGAGCCGCGATCATCGCCTTCACGCAGTGCATGGCACGCATTACGGCGCAGCTTCAACAAGCGCTTTGGTGTAGAAGCTACGGTCCGTACCCTAGAGGTTGGTCTACTCACCAGAGCGGATCGAAGGCAGCTGGTCGAGCGCCATCTGGGTGGCTTTCTGCCTCTTGCCCGCAGCGCCGACATGGAGGTCAATGAGCCCGAAACCCTGCCCCACGAAATCATGACGAGTGATGTGATCGAGGCCGATCCTGAGGCGGAGTTGATGCTCGAGAACATGATGCAAGCTGCTGGGAAATTCAAGACCGCCGCCCTCCACGTCGCGTACACGGACGATCAGAAGCGATGGTATGGCAACACATCCATTACCGAGATACTGTGCTGACACTCAACACTAGGTTGATCAAGGCCGGCTACAAGGTCAGGGCCGGCCATACCAATTGGCGGGGAATTGTGGAGCAGTACAACAAGAGGTATAACACTGGTCCTACGAGGACCGAGGCCGGGCTGAGGAATACACACAACTTCGTTGTGAGGAAGCTTGGACCAAAGTGAAGTCGTTCAGCTGGTGTGCCGAAGGTAGCGATTGCAGAGAGAGGAGGTTCAGCGCATCAACGACATCGTACTCGACTGTGTGTACAGGAATGAGACAACAACATTGATGCAGCGTGTGTGTCCCCATGCATCTCAGCAAAACCAATTGTATTTGATGCTCGAGTTTCTGTGCCATTCGAGTTAGAACTCAACTCCTTCCACGACGGTCGTGCCGAATCCCTGTTCTCTGCAACGTCGCTCATTTCTCATGGACCAATAAGACCGCACCGCGGACGGAACTTGGAAGCTGTAGTAACGACGACCGCTTGTCCTGTGTCATCACCGGATCGATAGCGAGTGGTACCGCACTCTGTTGAAGCTATCTGAGAGCGGTAAGGAAGCTTTTTGAAGCCCGAACGCGAAGAACTAGCACGTAAATGTTCAAGGACTTTAAACCTGTCGGGACGGCCCGCACGTCCTCGCCTACAACGTGTCCGGCCACATTCAAGAAGACGCACGGCAAGTGTTGTCGTCTACCAGGGCGATATGCGGGATAAGTTGTAATAGTTAGAATAATTTGTGAAGGGCGGGATGTCAGTCAGAGTATGGAAAATGAGACGTGGGTTGTGATGAAGCCAAAAGGTCTAAAAAAGGTCTTAGGCTGACTCTCAGGCCTTCTTATCTTCAGACTTACCATGGCGAAGAGTCGTCTGGGTGCGCTCGACCAAGGCGGTGCGCAGGTCGGAGATTCCGAAGGCGGCTTTGTGTGGGGAGGTGATGTGGTAGTAAATGACAGAGGTAAGGGTGAGGTTGACTGAAAACCGAAGGGTAGAACGGTTAGCAATGGTAAGACCTCAAGCAACCATCCAGACCAGGACCTGGCATGTCTCGAACGCCATAGGCCTTGAACCCTTTGCAAACTCACCATTGTCCTTAGTCATACATGTTTGACGTGGAACTTCTACGATTTGAATTTTGACGTCGACTTGAATGAGGCTCTCGGACAGTGGGTTGATCTTGACGAGACCTGGATCGACGGCGCGAGCGAAGCGGCCGAACTTGGTGACCAATCCGACGTTTCCTTGCGCCACAGGTTTGTAGGGGTTTGGGCAGATGATGCCTGGAAGATGTGGTCAGAATGTCAATCACAAGAGTAGCTTGCGACCATGCTTACAGCAAGGAATAGCTCCAAGGTTTCCGATCAACGATCCGAGACCATTGATCATAGAGCCATACCAACCATGCTGTGAGTCGTCTTCGGTGTCTGGCTTGATGACTTGCGCATAGCTAGGCTGGAGGTCCTCGCGGCGAGGTGGCTCGACTTTGATGATCGGGTCGGCGGCGGTACGCTGAGAGGAGCCGTTGCCGTTGCTGACGGGCGCCTTGCTGCCGATGTCGTAGTCGGGAGTGCTCATGGTGGCGGTGAGATGTGTTCAGCAGTCGATGGCTGGATGCTGAGTACTGAGGTAAGGTAGCGAGGTGTTGTTTGTTTGCTTGGCGGGTCGCTCAGCAATGCAGTGGCGAATGGAACCAGAGTGATGGAGTGGGAGGCGAGGGATATCGGAACCTATGTCTTTTGAACAGACTCACAGAGTGACAGGCGGGACCGTCGATGTTCTTATATGCAGCACGTCACCACAGCGGAGATGCGTCAAGAAGAGTCACGTTCGCCTTCCTTCTGCTCCTCCTCCCCCAAGCATGCGACAAGGAAAGGGACTCGGCGCCGCAGACCGCGAAGGAATTGATTCGCGCAGCACGCGCAGCTCTGCCACTAGGCTCTTTCTAGCGTGTCGACTGCTAAGCATTTGTGGTTCTCGCGGAAGGAACGGCCTCTAGCGGGGGGGCTCTAACCTGAAAGGGAATCCTTGACCTCCCCACTTCGGATCATGGGTGAGCCGTGCATCTCCAGGCTGTTCGTCCAAGGGCTTGTCCTTCTTGAGCCTCAAGTCCATTGTGCATGACCTTTGTTCCACTCTTTCGCGGGCAAGTAATGACTTCATTCCGCTGCACGGCATTGGCGACGACCATTAAGCATCGCAAGAGTGGAGAAGGTGCGATGCGAGTTTGATGACTATGTGGTGTCACAAGATGACCGAGCTTTGATCAGGCTTCGATACTTCCCAGGGGATCATGCGAAAACTCCCGCAAAGCGAAAGGACTGCCCTGGATCAAGACTATGCCGCCAATTGCAAGGGCTCTCAAACCGTGGCCGTTCATGCAGCAAGGACTGTCCAGGACAAGCAACATGCGATACCGCCACGGCTCTCGGCTCTTAGCGCCCAGCGTCAAAGAACCATCGCTTGCAGAGGGATTTGGAGATCTGGTCATCTGCGACGGCCTCAGGTGGCATTGGTGTATCGTGTGGTGTGGTATGCGGCCTCTGTGGCATGGCGCAGCAGGCAAAATGCGGGGAATTAAGGCCCGCAAGGTTGATTCGGCTTGCTGTGCCGTAATGCGGGTAACCTATGGGCTGTGGTGATCATTTTCTCAAGCGCCTGGGAGTAAACCACAATTCGCTTCACATGCGTGATCGAATGCCTCATTCGGTAGGTCGGCACTCTCTGCGTCGACTCAGCCTTGCGAAGGATTTCGGAACGTCACACCCCAACGACGGCGACATGAGAGTGTGAAGTTGCCAGACTTGTTCACGGCGTGTCGAACCTTGGGGAGACGCCCGGCCAATGCGGCGATCGAAAGGGCAATCCCGACCCTTGACATGACCAACAGCAACCAGGCGACGGAATTCCGAGTCCTTTTGTCTTTGGGCTGATGAATACGGCAAGGCACTTTCGGGTGTGCTGGTAACTGTGTCCGTCCTTATTCTCGCAAGACGACCTCGTCCTCGTCCAGAACTTCGAGCATTGTGATCCGATCTTCGTCCAGTCGACCCAAGCCAAGCTAAGTTTGCGCACGTCGTCTTCAAGACTGTGCAAGGTGTTGGGCTCCCTTATGCAACGCCACCGTCGAGCGCCTGGCGCTTCACGATAGTGCGTAACTTGGAGAGGATCGACAAGTCTGTGAGTATGGCGTGCAATGGAGGTGTAAGATGGTGTTGTGCGATTGTAGTATGGACTGCAGGATGTGAGTTGGTAGGACCGGACGTCCAGCAATCGATGCAAACGATGACTTCACCGACTTTCGGTGGCATGTTGATAAGCATCGACGACGCGGCTAGCCTCGATCTCGTACGCGCACGCATGACCCTCAGTGAGCGGCATTCGACCCAATGGGACGTCCATCACCAGACTGATCCTCTCACCGCCCAACATCAACTCTCAGCGCTATACCTCTGACCCTCGCCAACGCCGCAGCGATCTCAAACCTCCTGACAGCAACCAACTCGCCGCCCACCAAGTCCGTCGGCAAATTTCCCTCCACGCCCACGTAGTTTCTCAACTTCTCCAATATCTCCTCCATCGTCAGAGCCTCCCTCTCTGTCAAAGCCGCCACACGTTGCAATAGAACAGCGATCGTGCGTGTCTGTCCAATCTCCACGATCTGCTCCAACCCACCTAGATCTACACCACTCTCCGCCCGAGAAGGGTCGTCAACGGCATCTTTGACCAGCGGACTGAGCGCGATGAAAGTCTTCCTTCCGGCGAACGGGTTGCGGAACCCGGCCAGATCAACTTTCAATTGCCGTCTAGGAATAGAGCCGTAGCTCCGGTCTTGCACCACCTCGCTGGGAAACTGCTTGACGACCGCACGTGCCTCGGTCGTGATATCGCGGGGGATGTAAGAGTCGAGGAGAATCACTCTGTCGGCCACTGCGAGCCAGTCCCCTAGACCGCCGATGACGATTACCGTGCTGACGCCCAGCTCGGTGTACAGTGCTCGCGCTTTGCTGATCAGAGGCGTGATGGGTTCGTTGCGGATGAGCGCTTGCATACGGGCATCGCGGACGAGAAGATTGGTGGCCGAGGAGTCCTCGTCGATGAGTAAGGTCGTGCATCCGACTTCGAGGGCCTCTTGGATGTTGGCTGCCATGGACGTGGATCCGCTTGCGTCTTCGGTGGAGAAGGCGGTGGTGTCTTTGCCACCGGGCAGAGAGGCGATGAAAGGGCTGATGTCAGTTTTGGAGACGCTTCGACCGTCTTCCGCTGTGATTTTGACGGTGCTAGGATCGGTAACAACTGCTTCGCGGCCGTCCCCAGGGATATGATTGTATACACCTCGCTCAAGTGCTTCGAGAAGGACCGATTTGCCATTGAAGCCGCCGCCAGTGAGAAGCGTGACGCCACGTGGGATTCCCATGCCAGTGTACACGGCACCGGTTGCTGTCGTGATTGTCACCTCGAGATTCTTGGGCGATTGAAAGGGAACGGCCTGCGTAGAGTCCATTGGTGCCTGTGATGCTCCTGAGGCCCTAGGCAGGACCGAGCCATTGGCCAGAAAGGCGATCAAGCCTAGTGTGGGAAGCTGTTGGCGAAGTGAATTCTGATTCTCTGCAGACTGGACGTGATCTGCCAACTGCTTCTCATCTAGATTCGCGTGGAACAAAGAGTGCCGGATCAGATCAGTCAGATTTGTAGAGAGAATCCTGTGCGCAGCTTGTCCAAGTACTGTACGTCCAGCAGCTGGCAATGACACTGCGAAACGAAGCTCAATCGACTCATTCCCAGAGATCATAGCCGATGTGCGAGGTAGGATCTCCTGACCGGGCCTGCAAAACGCAAACGCGCCGCCTTTGGGCCCGGACCAGCCACCGTTCGTTCCGCTGACACTCTGATCGAGATGCTTCGACTGAATGATGCTTCCGGCGACTCGTGAGACAAAGTCGCAAAGTGCGATGCGTCGGATTTCAGAGTCGAGGAAGTGATCAGGAAGACCTGCCTCTTTCCAAGGCACGATGACTCGTATGCGAGAGGGAGCAGCGTAGGCATCGCCTTGGACATGGTCGACGCTGAGCGTGAAGCGCGGGTTGCTGTGGGTGTACTGACCGAGCAGCTGCTTGTAGGCGCCTGCAGGCTGTTAGATGGTAGAAGAAGGAAATCGCGATGAGGAAGCATTGATGATTGAAAGTGAAGGGAAATTTTAGGACAAGTTCTGCCTTACCATACTGAGCACCATCAATGCTTCTCAAGGTACCCTCGAGCTGCTGCCAGTCTCTGGCCTGACGACTATGCTGTAGACTTGCCGACGATGAAGCTGATGCATGCTGTTCGCTGCCATCGCCGTGGGCATTGGAGCCTCGACCCCTGCCGCCATACTTTGCCTTGTAGAAAGCGCCACGGCCACCACCTCCTCTTCCGCGGCCTGAACGTCCATTGTATCAGCGAGAAGTCGGGCGGTTGATCTCATCGCAGACCACGACTTACCTGACATGTTGTTGTTTGATGCAGAATTGTAGTCCCCTTAGGGAGATGTCGTTCACATGCTTCTAGGTCCTTGCACACCTCAGGCTCGGAGTCCACCCCGCTCTTCCCCTGCTCGTCAATCCTCTCAACACGATCCTGCGTCTGATAACTTTCTCACTCCAGCTCGGCGTTCGTGGATCGAACGTGGTACTAACAAAGCATCGCTGCAGGCCAGCCGTCATTTCACTTCAACGATATTCCCTCCTCCGCAATCTCTCCCACCCGCCGTACCCTTACAGAAGACCTTGAGTCACAGCGCCTCACCACAGTCGAGCTCCTCCGCGCTCCCTCGGTACTCGTTCAAATACCCAATGGCCGCCCCACCTCTACCACCTCACACACCTGCCTCTTCGCACGGAGCCTCAGACAGCGTATCCGCACCATCTCCCAAATCGCTACAGTCACCCGCCATACGCGAGCAACAGCGAGTCAACCTGGTACTGAACATTAATAACGAGCTGATACAAGAGATCGAGAGGCTGCAGAAGGATGGGCAAGGCGGTGCCGTGGATCAGGCACAATTGCAACTTTTGAGGAACGAAGGACAACCGGAGAAGTGGGCATCAGAAACCTACAGCCAGACATGGCGTCGGGTGCAAGCGAATCTGGCCTACCTCATGCCCAAAGCCTCCTCGGAACCGTCAAAAGCACCTCCTGGGCCGGCCCTCATGACACCTCCACCGCACATGGCCTCGTTGGTACCGCAATATGAGCGACTGCGAGCGCTGTTTCCAGATTGGCAAGGTCTGGACGCTCGAATGGCCGCTGCTTCGAATAGTCCTCGACCCAACGGCCCGAGCGGTCAAAGTCAACAGGCCACAGCGGCAGGGAATGGCGGCATTGCGACTCAGCAACAGCTAGGACAACAACAGGCGTAGATGTGAAGATGTGAAGATATCATCAAAACCCGCGAGGAGAAGCTCGTTGTCGAGGACGGCAACTGGCAAGGCGTATTTGGGTCAAATTTACAGGGTCGGAAACGATGAGTGGTACTCTGAGCGTTATGCGAATTGGTTCATTTGGGTGATCGATTGCTGGATGTCGAGTATATCGCTCGATACATCATTCGCCCAGGAACATGTTATGATATACGACATGTAGATTGTACTTCGCAAGAAGCAGAGCAAGGTGTCGAGACTTGCAGTTCAAAAACGACCACTGGCTGGAGAGGACTCTGCGACGTCCATCAAAGTGAACCACAAAAAAACATCATGGACTCCGACAGGTAGGACTGGTAGTTCATCAGTATCTCTGGGTAGTCATGCACATTGAGATTCACGCACGAGAATCTTTACTCTACAAGCGTGCTAGCGCTGCTTGGCGGATCCTCTACCTCTCGGTTGGCATTGCTAAGCCTCCCTTGTTCACATGACAAGCACTATGGAGCCTATCGATCTTGGTTCGCTTCGACCCATCGTTGAATACCATGATAGCCGTGTCTCTTGCACGAACACGCTGTGGAGATGGGTATGTAAATGGTGTAGCTCACAAGACCCCACGATACTGACTCTCCCTCAGAAGCCGCACCGCCTACCTACGAGGCCGCCACCTTGAGAAATCACTGGACACTGCTTGCCAACTACCTACCCTTTCATGACCTCTGTTCCTGCGCCTTAGTCTGTAGCCGCTGGCACACCACTTTCAGCCCTCACATATGGGGCAATCCAGCGTCCAACTTTCGAGGCGATAACGATGCTGTACATGCCGCATTGATCCGGTTTCAGCACGCACTACGGACGGCAAGACTCTCTGTCCGGAATTTGGCCCATACGCTCCATGTCCCTGCGGTAGATGTGGAGCTGTACGATAGCCCGAACGAGGACTGGCTGGGAAATGTTCTCGAAAGACTGCCCAATCTGCAGGCGTTGATTGTGAGAGGAGTATCGTCCTTCGACCATGGAGCTTTGCAGGCTTTGATTCCTGATCGGAATACAGCAAAGGAGAATCGCCGTCCTGGCACAGAACCGCCTCCTTCAATTGCAAGTGCCCCTGCAATCTCTCCGTTCGGTCTCCGGCTGTTGGATGCCTCGAGATGTGACAATGCAACCCCATCTGGTCTGGGCGCTGCTTTGAGACGCTTTGAGGACCTGGTTTACTTGGATTTATCGTCTACATCTGCGACAAGAAGCTCTGAAGTCCTTGATGCGGTCGGAAAATGCACCGGCCTGCAGGTCCTCAAGTTGCGTGGAATTGGTCTCCGTGACGCTGGACTTGATCTGCTTTGCCGGTTGATTGGCCTGAGAATCAGAAGTCTGGATATCAGAGACAACGAGGTGACGGATCGTGGTATTGAGGCACTGCTTCATCACTCCTTCATTGATGACGCAACGTTTGCTCGTCAGCGACAACGTCCTCTTGGCTCGGGAACGCTCAGCATATATCAAAGCGAGAAGTTCGAGGCCTACCTCCGCAAGACCTTCACGAAGGATTTTGTGAGCCGTCTGGCGATCGAGGACGCTCCGGCTGCTGGTCTCACCCATCTCTACATCTCTGGCAACAGGACCACAGAGGAAGGAATCTTCGCGCTTCTGCAGACGGGGAGACTGCATGTGTTGGACGTCGGACTGATCAAATCTGCCACTGAACGGTCATCGTCCTCGTCTAGTCGAGGTGCACCTTCCAGGACGTATATGGGCGACATTGTGAAACTAGTGCCTGAACTGGCGAAGCCTGCTTCTCGATCATTGACGTATCTACGAGTCGATTCTCGCCTCATCACAGACCAGACTGGCGGATCCAGCGAAGAAACGGAATCGGAACGAGTAGGTCTGAGTGCAGAAAGCCCTCCCTGGATGTTGCATGATCCATCGCACTTAGATACGACATCCGCTGGACGACAAGCCAACAGAATGCCGACTGATGAGCAGACACCACCGCCATATGAGGTCGACTATCAGCCTACCGAGGCGAGACTATCAGCCCCACAATATGACACTGTCAACCCAGCTATCACGACCGATTTAATGGCGAACGGAAGAGGACAGGACGAGCTCGAATCTGGACACGTCGACCAGCGAACCAAGCGGATACAACATTCCACTCTACCCACACGATCGACTTCTGCCCACCTTGATGCCAGCATGCTACCTCGACTTGAGACTCTCGTCCTCACCGACTTCCCACCATTCTTTCCCGACCGCACGCTCGCCGATCGTATCATAGCCTTCATTCAAAGCTGCGCTCGAGAGGCCACTTTCGCCCGCCAACAGGCTGCCCATGACTACGATGTGGCACCAGGTCGTAGAGGCAAGACTTCTAAGCTTCAGGCATCCACGAGCAAGTACTTTGCGTTGCGGCGGATAGTGCTCGAACTTGCTCCGCAAAGTGTTCATCATGCCAGGACTGGAGTGGCAGGGAGCTCTGCGCGGCAAACTCAGGAGAAGCAGTACAAGTCTATGACCGAAGACCACGATAGCGAGGCCTTTTGGTTGGCGTCGGAGAGGGACTTTAGCTTCTTTTCGGGAGAAGAGAATCCCGTGGATTCATCTTCGAACCCGGATGGCGATACCAGGTCTTCGCATCCTGCTCCTGATAGATTGCTCGAGAAAAAGCGGAAGAGCTTTGTCGACAACATTGCCGTCATCAGTGCTTTTCGCAAAGAGCGAAAGCTGGCTCATCAGCGTATGGTGGCGGCGGGTGAGATCAACGCAGAGATCGAAGGGCTCTGGAATGGGATTATTTCGGTGGTCAGAGACAGTAAAAGGCCGAGTGAGGACGATGAGACGAACTATCACGGAACATGATACGTGAGAGACTGAGGGCATCAGACGTGATGGGCTGCTAATTCTCCACATGTATGACATCGAGAGAGTTCTCCAACCACGACTAGAACCGCCCATCATCAGCCTTCACAAGATCCGCACCCTTCTCCGCCACCGCATACGTCGTCGCCATAATATTCCCCGAAACATGTCCTGCAAACACCGACGCATCAATCACCCGCAGACGATTCACGCCCTTGACCTTCAACGTATCATCCACCACCTCTCCCATCGTACAAGTCCCAATTAAATGGTACTGCGTCGAAATATGATTCTTCACAAACTCCACCCTCTCCTGCTCACTTTCAGTAATCGCGCCTTGCGGGGGTAAGATTCTCTCCGCCAGACATTTGGCCAGGACGGGGGCGAGCGGCGACGCTGTCCATCCACTTGATGCCTTCGGGCATGATTTTGGCGTCGGCGGGGTTGCGGAAGTAGCCGGGGTCCATGACGGTGTGGTCGAATGGGTTGGAGGTCTTGATGTGCACGGTACCGCGGGAGAGAGGGGGTTCGAGGCAGACGGGGAGGGAGACGCGCTTCTTGCCTTTGGGTGGTGCGGAGAAGGATTCGATCTGGTCGTTGGCCTTTGCTGACGTCGAGTTGGGCACCGATGCCTGTGTTGATGGGTCAGTGAGCGAGAGTGTCGGTCGGGGTCATAATGTGGCTTACAGAAAGTCTGGATGTTGGTAAAATTCGGGTCCGATAGCTGGCGTACGATGACATCCTCCTGCCTCTTTTCAAAGTCGGTTCTTGCGAGGGAACTCTTCCTGATCTCACTGATCGTGGCGGCGAGAGTTTCCTTGTCCACCAGCGAGGCGTTAAGAGACGAAAACCCATGAAACATGTCCGGACTGCCCAGAGAACCGTTGTTCGTCTTCTCGTCCATGGCCTGCATTTGCTGTTGGTATTCAGCACCGTGCATCGCAACGAGCGACTTCAGGCCATTCTTAAGGTCGTATAGCATACCACCCAGGACGTGGTCTTGGAAGTTGAAGCCGACTCGCTCGTTCTCGATGAGGCACTCCACGCCGGCTGCGGCGAGCACGTCGCGGTTGCCAATGCCAGAGACCTCAAGTAGCTGTGGACTAGCGATGGTGCCGCCGGAGACGATGACTTCTCGAGAGGCCTTGACATGGAGCTTCTTGCCATCATGAATGAACTCCACTCCCGTGGCCTTGTTGCCCTCCAACAACACTCGACTGGCGTGAGCCCCAGTCAAGACTTTGAGGTTCTTGCGGCCAAGATTCGGTCGAAGATATCCCGTCGCGGAGTAGCTGCGCTTGCCAGGATCGTCAGAACGATTGACCGCCGCCGAAGAGCTGTAGAAGCCCAAGTGATCTCATGACCATGCATCGTGCAGAGTCCTATCCTTGCCGCCGACTTGGTAAGCAGCTTCGCAAAACTCATATTCGAACGGCTCGGAGCTGCAAGCGAAGGGCGAAAGGGTCAGCGAAG
Organism: Zymoseptoria passerinii SP63; assembly: GCA_000223825.2. Taxonomy (NCBI): domain Eukaryota; kingdom Fungi; phylum Ascomycota; class Dothideomycetes; order Mycosphaerellales; family Mycosphaerellaceae; genus Zymoseptoria; species Zymoseptoria passerinii. Next base: position 68,077 of record AFIY01001067.1, on the reverse strand, counting down.
TCTCGGTAAAGTTCGAGCTTTGGACTTACTAGTCGTTGAACGAAGTGTGTATGGGTCCGTCTGTCCCATGATACTTCTCTTCCGCTCCTATGGGCATGTACTGCGCGCTGGGAGGCTCGTTCCCCGCTGGGTCCAGAGTCTGGTGTTTCTTGAAGTATGGGACCATATCGTCCCACCCCCAGCCTTTATTGCCCAACGAGGCCCAGCCATCGTAGTCGCCCTTCGAGCCGCGCACATACATAAGATAGTTGATTCGTAGCGCCTGGCATGTTGATGTATCGTTACAGCGATTAGCGGTAATGCTGAGTCGCTACCAAATGCAAAGCGATCAACGTAGTCGCCTCTGTTCGAGCAGTGTTGCACAGCATCTTATATCGCTTCGGAACAATGGAGCGGCGGCTACGAAGCAGATTGTGCCGACTTAAACATTCCCCTCTTCCATACTCCCCGGGCAATCGTGTCGTCTGCAGATTTGAGCGGTCGTCAGAGCTCAGTCCCTGTATGAGATGTCTTGTTTCTCCGCATTCGGCTTGTCGTCTCGTGGACATGTGGTGACCAGCCGTCTAAACCCCTCTTCTCGCCGCGTTGCTCGTCACCGATCTTGCCCTTCTTGCCGGCAGCGTTGTACTCGATGAATGGACACTTACTTCTCGTGTTGTATGTTTCGATGCACTATACTTGGGCACGAGTGGGTCAACGACCTCCGCATACAGAATGCCTGGCTGTCACGTAGACCTATATCAGCAATCCGAAAACCTCGCACAAAGATAGTAGCACAGAGAGGAAGGACGCAGGATGCAGCATAATAGCTCGATTTGAACCGCCCTGGACGGCCATGGGTATCAACGTACTGTGCAGCCATCGTTCAGCCTTCGTGCCACCGCTGAAGCCACTCACTTGGGGTATATTTCTGTCCACCACAGCGTTCTCAAATCTTCATCGTTCCCCTCTTTTTCTCCCAGAAATCCAGCGTACAAGCCGCCAGAAAGCACGGAATCTCCCTCCGGCCCTCCACCCAGAACTCGATATTCGCCCTCAGCTCGCCTGCGAAGACGCTCTCGACGCCGCCGCTGACTTTCATCGTGCCGTTCTCCCCGTCAAAGACAATGCTGTTCTCCATTTCTTCCACCTCGCCATCCTCGCCGATCACATGCGAGGTCGGATGTAAGATTGAAGTGGCTTTGACCCGTCCATTCGGCATGAAGTCGAGCTTCCATCCGAGAATACTGCACACAGCTTCCCGGAACTCCAACGACTTGGCCGAGAAGATCTGCTTAAGACGAAGGGTCTTCTTTTCTGCTTGGGCGAGCTGAGCCTTGACCTCATCGAGCTGGTTGCGGCAATTGTCGAGAGTGCTGATGGGGACCACTTTGGTCGCATGGCCGCTGCCCTCAAGTTGCGACAATAAAGCGGCGTTCTCAGCACGGAGTGTGTTGAGTGTAGAAAGCTTGATAGCCTCCGCGTCAGCGGTCGGATTGGAGCGAAGCTCAAGAACACGGGTGCGAGAGGAGGACTTGAGAGTCGTGATTTGCGAGAGACTGGCTTTTAGCTCGGCCTCGAGAAGCTGATTCCGCGACTGCAGCTTCTCCAGATCGCTTTGAAGAGTGCGTGTCTTGCGGCGCAGCTCTCCCAATCGCTCATCGCTGGCTTCATCGTCTTCCCTCGCGCGCTTGAGAGGTGACTTGACCGGCGCTGGCTGAGCTTGCACCTTCGAGAGGTCGGTTTGAAGTGTGGCGACTTCAGCGCGATACTGGTCAAGCATGTCCTCAAGCTCGTGGATGCGTTTATTCCGCTCTTCATCCATCTGCTCGGGAGAGAACTCGGCATCCTCCGCTTCAGAGGCCCTCATTTGTGCGCGAAGTAACTCCACTTCCTTGACGGCGAGATTTCTGGCCCGTTCTAGGCGAGCTCTGACCTTTGCATCTGCTGCAGATGTGACATTCGTGATGGTAGAACCGCTTCGTGCTTTGTCCAGTTCCGCCATTAGCCGGGCTTTCTCGTCTTCCAGGCTCTTGATGTTGTCATCCTTCACTGACAATTCCGGCTGTATCGTCCCAAGTTTGTCCAGTAGTTCCAGCTTTTCGAGACGCTCCTTCAACAAGGCTTTGGCCATCTGTTCCGGTGTATCGTATCGCAAGTCGTCTTCTCCTGGAGCCTCAGTCTCGAGGTAGCTTGACCAACCTTGCTTCTCGTCTTCGAGAATCCGCTTCTGCAATTGTGCTTCGGCGAGTTCCCTCCGCAGATCATCCATCATACGAACTTTGGCCTCCAGTGCTCGCTTCTCCTCTTCCACCACTTCGATGCCTTTCTGGACTTTGCGGAACTGCTTGATTTCTGCCGAGTAATCGCGGTTGGATGTCTCCAGCTTCTTGATGTAAGTCACTTGTTCGGTGAGCTCTTTCTTGATCACTGCAAGTGTGTCCGAGTCTCCAGTCTGCGCCTTCAGCCGGAGGACTTCATTCTCCAGCTCTCCCACCTCTGCCTCTTTCCGTACAAGCTTCTGTTGCACGGTCTGCAAAGCTGTCACTTTACCACTAAGATCTTGCTGAATGTCCTCCACGGATGCCTGGAGTGACGAGTACTTTGACTCCAGCTCACTAAAGGCATGCTTCCCCTGCCGGCCTTGCGACTCTAGGTCCGCTCTCGCCTCTTCGAGATCATCACGCAGTGAACGGTTGTCATCCTGTAATGATCGTACCTTCTTCTCCAGCTGCAGCTTTTCGTTCGCAGCTCGATCCTGGGTGTCCTGAAATTCCCGCACAATGGCCTCCGCCTTTTTCACTGCTGCATCTCTCGCACTCTCCGCTGCAACAGCCCTTTTATAATCCGACTCGGCTCGACTCTGCGCCTCTCGCAACTCTTGCTGCTGATGCAATTCATAGAGCTCGCGTTCTTGTTTGATCGAGTCCAATTCGTATTGAGCGGTTCGTAACTGTGCGCGGAGGTCCTCGGTTCCAACGTCTGCACGGGAAGTGGTGGACTGCTTCATGCTTTCCCGCAAAGCTGGTCGGGCTGGAGGCAGCATCTCACCCCCAGAGAGAAAGTCATACGTTGGTTGATTTGCGCGGGCCATGGCGCCGCGGTGGTGGTGTGAACAATGACAAAGAGTGTGAAGCTAGCAGACGCGACCAAACAAACAAAGCAGGCGCGGCATGTGAAAGCGGAGATGGGTGAGACTGAGTGTCATAACTCGTCTACAGCTCTCAAACGAGTACGTTTTGGAGTAAGCTCAGGAAACAACCAAGACCTATTCGTACGTTGCGACACTCGTGCAGATGACGGATCAGACCTCTTGCGGTGGTTACAATTTGAGGTAGTGCATCTGTCGTTCGTGTCCAACACGACTTCTGACTTGCCATGTCGGCGACATGATATCAGACCGACCGCACCCTCAGAAGACCTCGATCACTCCTTCAATCCCTTCAAGTCCTCGTGCTATCGGACCTTGACATCGATTTTCCAAGCTGATCAAAAGCCACGGGGACGCCTTAGGTCCCGTGATCACAATCTCCATCGGCACTGATCTGCCTGGCCTTCGAGGGTACATTCTTCACTGCGCTGACCTGACCGCACCACTCTCGCATGCGTGTCCTGCCGACGGTCGTCTACCGGTCCGCATCACCGTGACAGCCAGTGCTGCAACATGGCCTCGTGATCCGCCTCGAATCCGACCAGCTGGAGCTTTGGCATTGCCTGCAGTTGCACCTGAGAAAGCAACGACATGCTGTACGCTACCACCCTGGCCACTTTCTCTTGGTTGTGCTTGTAGTCACTCATCAAAACGAATTTGACAGCTTCGAGGCTTCCATGCTGGCTGTCATGACGCAAGAGCCGGTCCGATTCGGTTTGCATCAAGGCTAGATTGTGGTGAGGGTCTTCTGATGGGCTGGAAAGCTGGCGGAGGAAGAGGGTGATGCGCGGCACCTCTGCAGGCTTGAGCGCAGACCTGCAAGAGAGCTTGTACGTCGCGGTACTGTTGGCAGTGAGGAGACCGCAGGTTTCCAAGTGCATTTGCTTGTTCACTTGCAAGAGCGCTGGAGATGCAACTGAAGACTCGAGAGCAGCGCGCCGCGATTTGTAGCTTCGCTTTTGAACTACGTGCTTGACATCTCTAGCTTGTTGCGCCTCGTCGTTGTGGCATAGTACGAGTTCGTAGACGGCGTTGCGGACTTCTGGAATCTGGTCGAGGAACCGAAAGGTCTGCGCTGCATCTAGGTCTCGGAGCTGCGCTGGGAGTTAGCAGGGGCGGCTGTATCAATCAGGCGCAGTGTATACCTTTTGGATGCATTTGGCGCGGCCAACGTCTCGCCGGAGGTTACCTGTGCGCTGCCGGATGAACTGTCGCAGCTCATCGGTCGTGCAGCTACGGTAGTCCAGCGCGAACTTGCGGAGAGTCATGGTGGAGGCGCGTGTGGTTGTTGTCTGGGGGTTTTGATGGATGAAGGTTCGTTGTGCTGGAGTTCCGAGATTTTGTTGATGATTTCGAACAGCTTCGTGCAAACGCTGCACGCGGACAGTACTATCGCACTGCCAGTGACCTGGGTGAATCATCGCAGTGAGCCGAGAATCTTTCGTTGGAGGTCGAAACTTCCGTCGCGAACCACGATCGAGCATAATCGCTCGCAGCTTCCAGCTGAGCCAACGCCGGTTGCCTGCCGTCAAGTTCCACTTCCGTTTCACTTCCTCCTCAACCTTTACCTTCAACGCCAACTTCAGCTTCACGATCAACATCATCGCCTCACCAATCCACCGGAATGACACTCCCTGAATACGCCCTCGACTACGAGTCCTGCGCCGAGGCAGAGCTCTTCCGCTTCTGCACGCAACGTCACAGTCCTATTGCTCGACGAACAGGACCGGTCCCTAAGCGTATCTACATCAAAGCACTTCAGGCGCTCGACCGCCAGGCGACGTTCCGCTTCCTCGACCTTGCCCCAGAAATTCGGAACTTGGTCTACGCGCCACTGCTCATGTTCCATCACGGCGATTACTCCCGCACAAGGGTTGCTCCTGCCTCCGAAGCTTTCCTTCCCGCAGATCTTGAGAGCATCAAAGCTCTGCTACAAAGAAGCTCGAGATCTCTTGTACAAGCAGAGCAGTTTGACCATTATGATTCAGTCCGGTGACGAAGAGAACGGACTGGAGCCACTGTACTTCACCGGCAACACCGAATTCACCTTCTCTTGGGGTGATTTTGAACCCGATGTTTTTGATCCCCATTTCGAAAAAATTGCCAGCACCACGCAGCACCTTGACATCCTGCTATTGGATAAAGACTTCAGGGCGACTTGGCGCCTGGACGACGTTGTCCCGTACCTGGCATACATCTTCCGAAACACTCTCAAGACTCTGACAATCAAGATGACGTGCGACTGCGAGGATGATGCACATCACTTTGATGACGGGCGAGGTGAACGCCGAATAGACGACGAGCTTAAGCGGGCCGAGTATTTCGCTGACTTGCCGGCTGCCACGCGCCTGGAGCTTGTTGACTTGAAGTACGCTAGCTGGGGGATTGTGTTCGACCTCGGGGACTGAGATATGGATATTGAGCATCTCGAAGAGGCGGCGCTGGGCCTGTGCCGGTGCCGAGGCGAGTTGATGAGACAACATGAAGCAAAATTCGGGCGAGTTGGGGAGTCGCGCCTCCAGCAAAGACTGCAGCGGAGCGAAAATCAGTAATGCGGAAGGGACATATGATCGGACAGAGCATCGATATTCCTCACGCGCGACAGGATTCAGAGTATCTGGAGTCACATTACTGACGCTCATCGTCTACAGAACGGTTCCTCATCAGCCGACTTGACTTTTCAGGAGCTAACAGGGCGGGAAAACTCACATGTAAGGTAGGTTCATATCATGTACTTCACAGCGCATACAACGCTGTGAGGAGCACACTCTGCATCTGAAATTCACTTTGTGCTCACTAGTTACATGCTGAGCCCGTATCATGAGCAAGCCTTTTCACGTGCCGATGCTGCTTGGAGTGCCTCAAGCTTGTCCACGATCCACATGATAGCGCCGCAAGGAGTCTATCACGGAGTTCGTCGCTCTTCTCAGCTTACAATCACATCGCAACAAGACCATTCATCATCGATCGACACTACGACATCACAGCTTTCCCATACATCCCCCATTTCATACCGCTACCGCACGACGCATCGCACACAAGCCTTCCCAGTCTCTACTACCGACAGCACGAAGACCACAATCTTCATCAGCTTCACCATACCGGGCACATTATCACGAACGCACATCCCCTTGCACTTCCATCGCAATGGAGAGCCCCACCAAGAGGGTCGACTACAAGTCGCTCACAGACGAGGAACTGCGCAAGCTCTGCGTGCAACATGGCCTCTACCGCGAGGAGCGCAGAATGCTCACGACGAACACCTACATCAACGCACTCAAGGACCGTGATCGTAGGGTATTCGGTATCCGGCCGCCGAAGCATAACTATCCCCTCGACTACAAGACCTTCGCTCAGGCAGAGCTACGCCAATTCTGCGAGCAACGGGGCATCTACGACAAGGGCGGTAGAGAGCTCGCGAAAAGCACATACGTCAGTGCTCTGAGAGCTGAGGATCGCCAGGCCACGTTCAAGTTCTTTGACCTGCCGCCGGAGTTGAGGATGGTCGTGTACTCTGAACTCCTGGACCATCAACGCGACGATCATGGTCACAGGAACAGCGAGCTGGCGTCCAAATCATACCCAGAAATCCTCAGAGCGTCGAAGCTTTGCTACAAGGAGGCGCGCGGAGTTTTGTACAAGCAGAGTACTCTGACCCTCAAAGTCTCAACGTGCGGCTGGTTCTCAACGCACGGCCAGCGGTTCTGGGTCTCCGGCGACGTGCGGTTCGGGCAGAACACGGGCGAAAATATGGTTGACATGTTCCGTAGCCCTCTCTCGAAATTTGCTGGCATACGGCACGCCAAAGTGCTGCTGCCCGAGGATCAGTATGGCGAGCACGGAGACTGGAGTCTCGAATGGACCCTCCGAGCGCTTCTCATGGCTTTCCGCAAGAAGAACGCCCTCAAGACGTTGACCGTCAAATTCGTATGCGAGTGCGACGGCATATCGGACCACGAGGAATCGAAGGAGTTCCGGGGGCCGAGTCCGACTCCGCTGCAGATCGCGGAATACGAGACCAAGTTACGCACATCGACATGGTTGTCGAAGCTGTCACCTGCCACTACTCTGGAGATCATCGGCTTGGACCAGGCAACCTCGTACACCCTGGACAACATGCTGGGGCGTGTCGCAACGATACAGAAGAAGGCGCCCAAAAACAATGGCGTCCCCACGTAAAGGTCAGCGGCGAGTCTCGGGCAGGAAGAAGAGCCAGGTCTTGAACGCCCGAAGCTCTTGAGTCCACGATACCAGCCCATATGCCATTTGGACACAAGACGCCAGCATCAGCAGCTGCGACGGCTTGCATCCTCGGCCGACACACAGTGTCTTCGTACACTGCTTTAACCATTGCAATATCGAGCATCAACATCAGCGAGCATCAACACCACAAAATATCCACATACCAGCAACAATACAAAAGCATACAAAAGCATACCATACCACTCAAAATTCAAAAGTCCCACCGTAATATCCTCCCACCCCCAATTCCTGCATACACCTCAAGGTAAACCCAACTTCAAAAGCCCAACGAACCGTGTCCCCCGACCGAGCGAAATAAACTAAGCAGTTGAAAGTACCTCCAAACTAAAGAAAGCCAAGTCAGAGCATCGCCGACCCTCCACCCTCCCATCATCTCTCTTAATATCGCGCTCTCCCTCCCTCCCTCCCTCCCTCCCCACTCCACACCCAGAAACTTACACAATGCCGACGAAAAGGTCATCAATCATCGAGTCTATATGCCACAGAATCACTATCAATATCACTGGCAGCCAGGAGATGGAGAAAGAGAGAGAAAGACGTGGTGATGGTAGAATGGTAGTAGAAGCCCATTCATTCATAGACGGCGTTTCGAGTTCCTATCCCGTTTCCTTTCTCTCCCAAGCCCAATTCATCCCTCGGGGATCTCAGCAAGCATCTAAGCCAAAGATCATCCCAAGGACACCCCAAGCCGGATATGCTCACCATGAGCCATGTGCTCCCATAGGAAGTCGACTCCCTCGTCTCGCTCGCTCAAAAGAACAGCACATGCACAAAAGCAAAACCCACTCATCTCAGTGGGGACTCCTCAAAGCATAGCACTCAACCGCTTCTCGCCCTCCGACCTCACCACACTCTCCCTCCGCTGGTGCGTCTGTCCCACCACCTCGCTCGGATTCACGCCTTCGGGATCGTACATCTTGCTGCGGATCCAGTGCTCCAGCTCCTCGTCTCCGAGTCCCCTCAAGCCGACCTCGCGGTCCACGCCGTCTCTCTGCGCGGCACGGATGACGCCACGGGTGACTTTGACGCTGACCTCGCGGATGCGTGCAATGTCCGGGTAGAGCCAGTTCTTCTTGACCTCTTCTGGAAGCAAGCTGGTCGACAAGCTCTCGGCGGAAGCATAGATCATGTTTTGGGTGATGGTCAAGGATTTGGAGAGGATGGCTGCGAGTCCGATGCCGGGGAAGACGTACATGTTGTTGCCCTGGCCGGGGACGAGCTCTTCGCCGTTGTAGTTGAGGGTTGGGAAAGGCGAGCCGGAGGCGAAGAGACACTTGCCGTTGGTGTATTTGATGGCTTCCTCAAAGGTGCACTCGGATTTGGAGGATGGGTTGGATAGAGGGAAGATGACGGGTCGGTCGTTGAGTTCCGCCATGCGGCTGAGGATGGCAGGGGTGAAAGCTCCACCGATAGTGGAGAGACCCATGAGGATGGTGGGCTTGACGTACTCGACGACTTCGGAGAGAGTCTTGAATTGTTGTCCGTGGTTGTCATCCCGAGCGAAGTAGAGCTTGTGCTCAGCAAGGGGTCGACCGGGACGGTCCAGGGTGACCATGCCTTCCGAGTCGACGAGGGTGAAGCGTTTGCGGGCTTGTTCTTCGGTGAGTCCTTCCTTGATGAAGAACTCGGTGAGCTGCTTGGCTACGCCAACACCGGCACTACCAGCACCGAGGAACACGGCGCGCTGGTCGGCCGGTGCCACGCCAGACTGCTTGACGGCGTTGATGAAGCCACCGGTGATGACGGCGCCAGTGCCTTGGATGTCGTCGTTGAACATGGTGTATGTGTCCTGATAGCGTTCGAGGGAGGGAAAGGGGTTCTTGAAGTCTTCGTACTGGATGACGATGCTCGGCCACCTGTCAGTCAAAGCGGCCATCATCTCGTCCAAAAACTCCTTCTCCTCTTCAGGCGTGACCTTATCTCTCCTGCTACCCAAGTAGAGAGGATCGTTTCGGAGCGTCTCGTTGCTGGTCCCGAGATCGAGACAGAGAGGGAGAGTCTTCTGAGGGTGGATGCCAGCGCAGGCGGTGTACAGCGACAGCTTGCCTACTGGGATTCCCATACCGTTGACGCCCAAGTCGCCCAGACCGAGGATGCGGGAGCCGTCTGTGACGACAGTGATGTCGACCTCGTGCGGCCAGTTTTGAATGACGGAGTGAAGGTTGCCTCTGTCCTCGAATGAGAGGTACATGCCTGGTGTCGTGTCAGTGACGGGGGGGGGGGAGATTTCATCATTGGCTCGACTGACCCTCGGGTTGTGCGTAGAGCTCCGACCATCTTTGACATGCTTCTCCAACGGTAGGTGTGTAGATGAGGGGAGTGATGTCCTGTATGGATGTCAGATCGTTGTCCGTACTGCAATGCTTCCTCCTGGGTGGTTCATACCTTGATGTTCTCGGACAACAAACGGTAGAAGAGGTGGACGTTGGAGTTTCGTAGCACGGACAGATATTGGTATTGCTCAATGGGAGTCTTGCGGGAGTTCAAGATGGCCATGCCTGTTGGCTGGCATTAGTCGGTGTCACTCTTGTCCAATTCTCCAACCGCCAACTCACATCTCTTTGTCTGATTCTCAAACGATTCCACCGCGGGAGGAGTGAGACCGTAGGTGTGATTTCGCTTGCGGACTTCGATCGAATTCGAGGTGTCGTAGTCGGAGCTGGAGAATGAAGCGTTAGCGTCCAATGGCTCACACTGAGGTTGCTGAGGAGGATTGGAACAACATACGGCGAAGGGAGGTGGTTTTGATGTTGTGATTGGTTGGAGATGGTGTGTGATGCCAGAGCTCCCTTGATATTCTGAATGGTGTTGGTCATGGTCGCGGAGGATTTCGAGGTCGAGGCGAATGGTCGTGTGAGCGATGTCGGATCGGAGGAGGAGGAGGAAGACGTTGGAGTGAGGGTTGGTGTGGTTGTGCAGGTGTGCAGTCGTGGAGAGTTGGAGGGAAGATGAAGAGAGGAGGGAAAATGTGGAGGAATGGATTGACGAGGGAGAGGGGAAGTAATAAAGGCACGGGAGCAGCGAGTGACGGGCCTCATTGAGAGAGTTGTTGTATGCGGCTCCGAAGCGTGTCGGGCGTAGTAGGAACGTAGGTGTCTCGGTAGAACTCAAAGGGTTCAATTCAAGGTCGGTCTGATGATGGTCAAATGCCGACGAGAAGTCAAAAGGCTTGTCTCACTTCGGGGCGGAGCATTCGCAGGAAAAGGCCGGAATAATAAGGTATTGATGGATCAATTGATGGGGGAAGCCGTGTCGAGGATGTGGATGTCAGTAATGAGGGGTGAGGGGGGAGGGGATTATCGGTGATGTGTGAGGTTCACAGGTGGTTGGTTCGCGTTGAGATGAAAGAAGCCCGCGACTGTTTTCTTTCCCCCCAAAGGAGGTGAAGACTAGAACTATTCATTCGTACCAGGTAGTAGTAATAATAAGACGGAGCTAGAACTACCGTGTTATTACCAATTGATTGTCTGCCATTGGAACATTTATTATTCGCCGTGGCATCATGGTCTTGTCACATCTAATCCTGGAGAAACATGTCCCGATTGAAACCAAACCCATTCCCATCCATCCCTGTCTGTTACTCGACATACATCTGCGGCACATCATCGTCGTCGTCGTCGTCGTTCTCGCAAACATCATCCCGACCTTCGACCTGTATGCGACCTGCACCATCCCGCATTCCCGCTAGAAACGATAGATACCCTTGGCATTGTGGAGGACGCGACCCCGGACTTGTCCTCGACGACAAGCGGGCGAACACGGAGGCATATCCTCGTGTCGGAGAAGTGCAGGACAGGTATTCTTCCCGCGCATCCTGGACGAAATAGGAGCATGCTCGTGTCGGCGGATCACTCAGCTGCAGGTGATGGCACTGATGGAGAGATTAAGAGCGGTCTGGGTCGGGTCGGGTCGGGTCGGTCATCGAATATCCGTCTCCCCCGGCGGACATTGGCACACATCTCAACAACAGTTGAGCTGTTGTCTCCGCTGTCGTGGGCGACCGACCGGTCATTCATCATATGTCTCTCTCCGATGTGACCCGAGGCAATGCTGTTGTAGGAAGATGTGCTCGTGGACGTCGAAATGTTATTATTACCACCTCTCTCCTACTGACCGAGGTGAATGTTGATCCGGCCTCTTCTACTACATGGACATTCCGACTCTGTCCATCCTCGATTCTTTTCCACTCGGCCTCGTCATGCAAGACAAAAGAAGCTTCAGCAAGCTTGAGCCACATATCCTACTCTTACCGGCGGAGTTGACTCCGCCGGACCTATCAAGAGCTCCAGTCCAGCCACACAAACCGGATTCTGGAATCTGGACCGATCGTGATGAGCGTCGTGACGTCGTGAGGCGGGGGGCGCGGCCGTTGCTTCCGCTGCCTAGTAGGAGGTAGAGTCCTGGAGGTACTGTCACTTCTTCTGCTCCTCTCTGCCTCACCTCCCATCTCCTCCAACAACCCTCTCACCTCCTCACCTCCTCATCACCGCCATCATGTCCTCGTGCTTCGGATCCCGCAAGAAGCACAACGATGGAGAGCGTGAGCCTCTCCTCCCGCAATACAATGATGATACCGTCCTCCAACGAGAGGTGCATCAGAAGCTCCATACCTACCAGATGTTCCGTGCCATGTCAATGGGTTACATGCCGAGCACCGACCAGGTCATCGTCAACCTTCGCACGTTCCTCGCCAGCGATGTCCTCAATGCCGACAACCCGGACCTCTCCGCCAGCGGCAAGCGATTGGTCCAGCAGACCCGGACCTTGCTGCAGCACTTCATGGACCTACTCGAGCACAAGAACGACAAGGATCAAATTCAGGACTTGATCTGGTATTTGAGCAAGAGCAAGATCACGGTCGATGTGGATGACTTGACACGGAGAGCGCAGAAGAGCAAGGCCAAGGCCGATACCCAGGCTGCGTATCAGAGCCTGCGGACGGTCGGATCACTCCTCCTCACCAACTCCGACTTTCGAACATTCCTGGCCGATCTCAACGTGGTGGGACGCGAGGTGTTCAAGGACACTGCATTCGCCGCGTCCAATGCCGCCGAAGAGATTGGAAAGCAGATCGAGCCTTCACAGGAGGAGAAGAGCACTGTCGCGAAACCCGGTGCGGACGACAAGCTCAAGGCGCCCACCAAGGAAGAGCTTGGTGAGCAGGTCAAGGATCTGAGCAAAGTCGTCGGCAATGGCACGGCCGAGGTTGCACAAACCGCCAAGGACAGTGCGCAGGACAAGTTGGCAGGTGATGAAGGCAAGACTTTGGTCAACCGACTGAAGCAGGCCGTCTTGAAGCTGCGTCAGCGCAACGACTACTCCGAGTCGGTATCAACGCTGTCCCTCCTCATCAAGCGATATGCCGTCATCTACTCTCGTGCTGCGGAGCAAGTGACCGAAGTCGCAGCCGAGGACATTCACGAGAACAAAGCACTCGATCAAGCAATGCACAACATGTGGATCTTCGTCTCCAGCTTTGGCAAGAAGGAGGACTGGAAGAAGTGTGAGGAGCTCTTCAAGCAGGTCATGAGCCACAAGGAGAAGGATCCTCAATTCGAGCAGATGATGGAGGAGACCGGCAATTCTCTGCAAAAGCTGCTTACCGATCCTGACTTCCTTGACAATGCACAGGAGAAGTTTGGCGAGTTGAAGGAGAAGAGCGAGCAGGTCGGGAACGACAGCAGCCTCAAGGAGGACATTCAGCGTCTGATTGCACAGGTTGAGAGGACTCTCAAGGGCGTGCTCCACGATGAGGACATCAACAACTTGATCGTCACCACGACTCGCATCTTTGGGATTCTCTCTCCGGCGAATCAAGCCGCCAACCCAGACCTCCTGCAGGACGCCATCCGGGTGTTTGCACCCCTCGCCATTGCCGCCATTCAATACATTCCCATCCCGCGTCTGGAGATCAGCACACCTGAGATCGACCTCCTCCTTGAGAACCTCATCTTCGAACCTGGTCACACTGTAAACCACACCTCCTTCCTTCCCTACCGCCTCAAGGTCGAGACCTACAACGACTTTGAGATCCGCAAGGCCCGCGCGCGCACCGCCACGGCCATGACCAACCTCATGACCATCAAACTCGACGGTCTCTCTGTCCGAGCCGAGGAAATCGGCTTCTGGCTCCGCGCGCACAAGGGTCTCCTCCGCCTTGCCGACGAGGGTATTGCCTCTTTCGCCCTCGACGAGCGCGGCATTGACATCCACGTCGACGTGGAAATCGCCAAGGATCGCATGGAGCAGATACTCACCCTCAAGGACGTGCGCGTGCACATCCACAAGCTGAACTACAAACTCCGACAGTCGAAGCTGTCCTGGTTCGGATGGCTGTTCAAGCCACTTCTCCGTCCCATCGTCCGCAAGGTCATGGAGAAACAGCTCGCCAACGCTCTCGCCGACTTCTTCCACGCCGCCAACCGCGAGCTCTTGTTCGCGAGAGAGCGACTCCGCGCCACGAGAATCGCGGATCCCAAGGATCTCGCAACATTCTTCAAGGCCGTGGCCGCGCGATTGGTGCCGGAAGATGATCCGGATCTTTACACGAGAGTGGGCTTCGCGCAGCCGGGCAAGGGCGTGTTCAAGAACGTCTACGCTCCGGGTAGCGTGGTCAAGCTGTGGGAGGACGAGGCTGTGAGGGCAAGGGAGCGGGTCGAGGACAATGAGTGGAATGCTGGCGGCTGGAGGAACGAGATTTTTGACACGCATGTTCGGAGTATGACTTGAGGAGGGATGAGAGGTTGTCGAGGATTACGGGCACTGACAGGGCGTGAAAGAATGGCACAAGCGACCGAGGTATCAGGACTTGTCGAGTACAGACACAGCACAAAGGGACAGGGATAGCGATGGCGCACAGGACTTTTCAGAACAAAGCAGAATCGAAATCGACAGTCGAATTACCATAGTTGGCGTACGAGATGGAGTGTCAATATCGAAAGAAGAACAACGATGATGCTCGTTGTATGCTCATTAGATGTCTGTGTCATTCATGTGAGCCTCGCTCTCTGTAGCAAGATGTGCCGGCGTCCACTGTACCGCTGGACATCCTCTCGCCTCCTTTTGACGCTCACCTGATCCCGACGCCGCTGCTGACTGAAGTGCAGCTGGATGTGTTGGGCCATTCTATCCCTTCGCCTTGAGACTTCGTGAAGCGCAATTTCGCTGACTCTCGCAGCAGCAGCATTCATGCATTCATTCATTCCCCGGAGATCTCGAACGAGGTCCACGAATCTTCTCTGCTGATCGTTCACGGCTTGCGAAAAAAATCCCCGTCGCTCTCCCTCGGGAGCTCCTCCGGACCTCTCCAGGCCAAAGACTTGCCGAGATTCCTCTTTCTCCGGCATCAAATTCTACGGGATAGTCGAATCTCCTCCTCTGACAGCAAGTGAACGTCTGCGGCCGGTTGGGGAGATGGACCGAATGATCAAGTCTCAATCACCCACCGCCCCTCCGCCCCCCAAACTCACCCTCCTCCTTCTCTCCCGCTTCAACTCCAATTCGACATCCATCAACCTCGCCTGACACCACGTCCTCCATTCCCCGTCGCGTTTCACCGCGTCGCAGTTCAAGAGGTCGGTGAGGGTGGATTTGATGGCGTGGTTGACTTGGTAGAGGGCGTCGTCGGTGGGGGAGGTGGAAGAGGAGGAGGAGGAGGAGCGGCGACGGTAGGAGGATTGTTGGGTTTGGAGGGTTGTGTAGCGGGTGAGGAGGGAGGTCTGGGAGGGACCGGTTTAGTTCTTGCTGGGTTGGTGCAGATGGTGGGTGGTGTATGCGTACTTGTTGCGGACTGCGTGTGGTGGTCATGGTGGACTATTTTGGTTTTTGATTTCTGTGGTGACTTTGCGATTGTCTGAGCGTGAGGCTGGATTGAGTCTCGAGGCGATCTTTCGGGTAAGGGTGTTCATGAGACGAGGAAAGGAGGAGTCTTTTTATCTGACAGAACGCTCAAAGAAACGACTGCGTGCCTTGGTGCGACTTGGAAACCGGAGGGGCCGGGATTTATCCTGGAATGCCAAACGCACGACAAAAACCTCTGTTTCTTTCTTTTCCGTGACAAGCAAGTTCCCCTCACGATCCTGTTTTCGGTCGTGGAGGTGAGGTGGAAGCGAGATGCCTCGCGTCGAAATTCCAAGACCGCAGGCCGTCACGTTTGCGAGCATCATTATTATCATCCTCCGCCATGGCTCACCCACACGCACTTGTTCCAAAGTGAAGTCAGACATTCGTTCTAGTGACGTTTTCGGGGTAACATGGGCAGTGCTTGGAACCGAAGGGTTTCGGATGGCCCGGACTTGGCTTGTTCTCCTTTTATCGTGTGGTCTTGATGCGTGTCCTGCTCACAGGAATGTGATGGAGTTGCACTTTTCGATCGCAGAGATCGGACTGCCGTGGAGCCTCGTGGTTGAGCCGAAGCGGTACTACTGCCGCGTGGAAGCGCGCGATAGTGGTCAGGTTCCTAGTGTGAAGAGGTGGAGTTGGTGGAGAAGTTGTTTCCGTGACGATTCATGACATACTGCCAAGTTTCAGCTGCCGAAAGGCGTAGCGAGTGAAGAAGTAGACAAACTGAATGCCTTCATCACACAGAGCTCTTGAACATTAATCATTGCCACCACACGGCCACTGTGCCATTGGCCTGTAGATGGGCAGTTCTCATCACTCCTCCTTCCCCTCCTCCCCCAACGAAAGCGTACTCTGGAATGTGTCACCGCCAAATGCACTCGATCAGAGACTTCCCAAATACCCCAACACTCCGCTGAACTTCATAGGGCCTGCTATCGAGACATCGTGCCGGGTGGTTGGGTCCGTCGGAGATGGGTTACGAGTATCTATCTGCTTTTGATGAGGGTGACAACGAGAATGATGAGGGCCATCGATGACCGCCTGCGATGGCATTTATTTAATTAATATACCACTCGTCTATTGTCATTGAAGCCCTTTTGATCCTTCGGGCACAGGTTCCGCTGCTTTGGAGACTTGAAAGTCTGCTCGCGCTCATCACATCACGAAATCGCCCACGTCCAGACGGGCTTCATCAGGGTCGCACCAATGAACATCCAGCATCGTGAGATCTGCCGAAGTTGACACTGTTGCGCAGAATGAGTTGTGACTGCTAGCAAGCGACAAGTCGGACTTATCTCCGACCTTCGAGGCCGCTCGCGAAAGGTGGAGCGGAAATTGTACGAGGTAGTTCTAGCTGAAGCTTGTCCTGCCCGAGAAAGCTTGTGTTCGCTGCGACGAAGCTTGGCTGCAATTCAAAACAACACCTGACATCTCCAGCTCACTTCTATCATCGCCTTCCCATCCGTAACACCATCGTGGAGATTTCAACAACGTTCATCACGAACTGGATTCTCTCACTCGCCGCGAGCTCCATGACTCGTGACTGAGTCCTCGCCTAAAAAGCAGGGCGTGCCAAATCCTTGATGCTAAGGAATGCCGCGAACACCCAACATGGGCCACCTTACTTGGACCGCACATTGTCTGGGTTAGCATCGCTATCTCTTAGCATCGCAGAGCGCATTCGCTTGGTTGCAGACCGGACGCCACGCGGGACTCCTGTGCCTTTGATACGAGCAAGTCGAAATTTCAAGGCCAATCTCGAACAGCGGGCGAGGACATTGAGTACTCAACAAATCCGCCTCGCGATGGCGGCGACGAACGTGAAGAATCTGAAAGCGTGACGCAATGCTCTGTCCGACGGCAGGCGGCACTGTGGCCTTCGTCACCTTCGTTGGACGAGCCAGACGCGAGTGGGTCGAGGTCGTGGCCACCGCATGGAGATGGCGCGATCCCAGGCCAGGAACGATTGGACCGACCACCCTCTAATATATAGCACGCTCTCAAGACTCAAGGCTATGCCCTTGTATTGATGCATCGAACCGCCGGCTCCCGAGCTGGGTCGAAGTCCGCACGCACGGGGCAGGAGCCTTCTCTTGGCAAGCGAGCAAGGTCACTCCTCTTGGAAGGGATAAAAATTACTCAACATATGTGGAGCGAAGATGCGTTGCATCTGACACTATCACCAATCCCAGAGTGAACGGCTGTTCGACCCCACTCCTTCTGGGAAGATCCCCATCTATCAAGCGAGCCTACCATGTCCGACATCAATCCAAGACCAAGGGTAAACTCGAATACCGGGGCGATTTCACCACAGTAAACATAGTGCTCCTGATTTGGATACACAGTAATCAGTGCCAAAATCAGGCAACGAATTGGAGCGTCGGGTCCGATCGAAGACAGGTTGATCGATTTGCCTTCCCTGGCGACCTGCTGCTTCCTGCATGCATGAGGACCTTTGTTCAGACGTACCAAATCCCATCGGGTATCTCTTAAATGACGAGATCCGGCTGTCATTGGTCGCCTTGCTTGCGAATAGGCTTTAAGAGGCCACTTCAAATTCAAGGCCGACCATTCTATATATGACCCACCGACCGCCCCTCTATATATTTCGTCGACACACCCTCAGCCCAGTACGCATCGGTACATCTTCTCCATCCCACAGTATTCACCACACGAGGTCGTCATGTTGCTTCAGGGTATCTCCTTCGCGCTTCTCGGCCTTCTCTTGACTCCGGCTACCCTTGCAACGCCTGTTCCCGGGAAGGAGATAGGCGTCAGAGAGACCAGCGGCGAGATTGGCCGCCGAGACTTTGGAGAAGTGTTCTACAAACCTGTAGGTGTGCCTTTTGTCGGTATGACAAGTCGACTCGTTAACATCCGACCTTAGCCTCTCGACCTATACTGTCGCGCGAAGGGCTGGGCCGAGGCGTACGTGCAGATCCGAATGTACTTTGACGAAAGACTAACAATGAACTTAGGTTGGATGCTAATTGCGTGAATGGCGAGGTGTAAGCTCCGTCCCAAACTCTGCACCTTACAATCTCCGCTTCACACGCTAAATACGAGCAGCTTCACTGTATTCTGCAGACATCCAGATGACCACCCTCCTAGTGTTCGAGAGACCCAGTTCCGAGTGAATGGAGTGTGCAAAAGGAACTACTTCTGTTCCGCATTGAGAACCGATACGGGCCACGAGAATCAGATCGCCGATCCTCCTTACCGTGGTAAAAGGGAAATCGGATGCACCAGATACGCTGTGAAAGTGAGCACTAAGGTCAAGACCAGGTACTCCGACAGCTCCACGCCACTGACCGACTCGACACCCACCCGTTCCCGACTCGACACCCACCCGTTTGGGCACTATGATCGGCACTCTTGTGCTGACAGGAAACCTTGATGTGAGCAAAATCATATGTGGAAGGCATAGAGTCGAAGCCTCCCTCTACCTATCAATGCCTGAGACATCTGCTGACTTCTGTACCTCGCTCTTAAAGGGATTCAAACCCGCAATGACATGGAGGTATAAAACTGCCGACACCGGCGGACTGCAGTTAATCGGAGACTATCTGGTCCCGCGTGAGCCAGCAAAGCCATCGACCCACGTATACTCCATCAGCTTCAATTACGTCGCCATAGCACAGTTTGTCGCAGCGGTCTATTTTCTAAACCCCTTTCACGCAGACGTCTCCTTGACTGCCTACGTTGGATACCTCCCAAGGCCCATCTTGGGGGCACGCCTCAGGGAAGACAAGGAGTTGAGGTTCGCGGAACTCGAGGACGAGGAGTAGAACGAATGGAAGCGGCCGAGTTTATTGGAGTCGAGTTGTATCGTTGATCGCAGCCGAAGCTTGTCCTGTTCCGAGAAGCTGTGGCGTATCGAGCGAATACTAGTACTGTGGTGGTCAGATGGAGGATTTCTCGGGGACGACAGTGTACGTTGACAAGAGCTACGGCTGATTCTACCATCTCTTCAGCTGCATGTTTCTCACTCAGGGCACTATGCGGAGTCCAAGCCATGCGCTATCAGGCGAAGACATGCATCAAACGGGATAGATTGAAAGGGTCTGGTGATACTTATCTAGCGTGCTGGAAGAGCAGCCTAAAGACTGTGCATTGTTGGGTTGCTCGCATGCTACTCGAGGTAGGCCCGAGAGGCGTGGTCGGAGTGGGCGTTCTCTCACTTCGCTCCGGCTCCGTTTGCATATGCGACCTCCTGCCGGTAGTTACGTGGCGCAACAAGTCGCCTTGATTGAGAAGTATGGGTGCGAAAACCGGCGCTCTGGAGAGATGACAACGATTCAAGCTCGCTGGTTCATCGATGTAGTGCTCGAAGGTGACACCCGCTGATGTGCCAATTCTGATGAAGCGGGCGCAAGCGCCCTTTTGATGCAATAGGAGCTCTACCTCCTAAAGCAAGTCCACAGATCTTCGAGCTCGGTCAAACCAAGCGAGCGAAACGTTTGGGCAGTTCACGTAGGCTGTGGCATCATACAGCGTCAACTCTCAGAATTGAAGAGCAATCTTCGCGATCCTTACCATTTCACCATCGCCTCGAAACGAGCCCAACATTCGCCTCGCCTCCCAGAACCCTTTCCCATAATTGACCAAGATCTCCTCGCCGGCTTGGATCCCTCCCTTGCGCTTTCCCGACTTCCCAGCCGGCAACACGAAAATGCCCACCCTCCTCTCCCATTTGATCCCGTCCGTGCGTTTCGTCGACTTCACTTGGATGAAGCAATCGCGAAACTCGGCGTTGGGTCTCTCGGCGATGGAGCGGTAGTCATTGGCATGTCTCGATTCGTTGCCGGCTTTCGTGGCGTCGACGCTGAGGCCGAGGTCGCGGTCCAGGTTGAGATCGTAGTCGCTGTGAGGATCCGTATCCGATTGGCTGTTGAGGTGGACTTCGCCCATGTACAGCAGGATGAACTGGTCGGGTTTCAGGTGCTGCGCTGCGAAGAGGCCGCGTTGTCCGTTGGCGGGGTGCTTCTCGTTCTTGATGGTGAGGATTTGGACCAGGGGTGAGATGCGGTGGATGAGATTCGGAGTGATTTTGAGCCATGAGGAGTCGTCCGAAGAGCCGCGGCCTAGCTTGGGCCGTTCCTCCAGGGCGGCGCTGGTGTAGGTATGGTCGGATAGGAATGTGACATCTGCTGGCCAGTTCTCGGGCACTTCCTGAGATTCTTCCTCACCAACTCGGTCGATGGCTGTCGGCTTCGGGCTGCCGTTTAGCAAGGTATTGTGCGACATCGCTGCGCACTAGATCTTGAAGAGATGCTCGTCGAAAGCTATCAGCGAGATTAAAGGCGCCGCCCACATTTTCTGTTGTGTGTTAAGAGTGTGATACAGAAAAGTAAGCTGAAGAATCGAAGAATTTCCCTCTGGTGAATTAGGGTAAAGTATAGTACTAAACCTAACCCTAGTACTTTCAAGCCCACGCAACTTCACGACATCGTCGTCTGTTCATCTCTGTCCTGTTGGTCATTGATCCTCCAGACAGGCTCCATTGCCTGAGTCTAGGCTCCAACTTGCAAACTGATTGTTACCACGGCCGAGATCCTGTGTCATATGTCGCAACGGCTGTAAATTCCCATCCACAGGCATGCCCAAGCATACTATCAGAATCTGCGAGCATGGCTTCACTACCAGAGCTCGCAAACTACCTTCTCTCCAGCCCACCGAACACGACCAGCTCCTGCATCGTTGACTGGAGCAGCCCGGAGGCCTCATTAACCATGTCACCATCTTCTTCCTACGAAGATCGTCACGTCCGATCTATATTTGCCCAGCACTCCAGCCCGACGCCACCCCAGCAACTCATCCAAAACATGTCTTATCCACGTCCAAGACCAACCAACACATCTCCTATCCGGAGATTTCCGAGACGCCTGGCGGGCCAGGACTGGCAACGAGCAGTGAACACCAAAGGGAAGACTCCGGACCCACTCCAACGCTGACACTTCGAAACAGGACACACGCAATCAAGTCTCCGTGATCCTCGGTCCACTGTCTCGTAGTTTAGAGGACTCAAGACTATCTATTGCAACGCTTGCTAGTCAGTGAACAACCTCTCTCGCTCGCTATTCAGAACGTTCGCCACCTTCGCCAACTGAGCTGTATGGACCAGGTACCCGTGTCCGCCGGAGACGAAAGTGAAATAGAGTGCCCTACTGAGTCCCGACCAACCCTGAAGAGTCGACGAAATCGGTACTATGGACCGTTCCAGATAGCGCAACCCGCATCGAGAAGTTGTAGATAATATATGCAGGGTGGACGTTACCTTCGCAAAAAGGCGTGGGATGGAAGCCTCCTGGGCGCTTTCTCTTCCATGCGTCTTTATTTCCCTCGGCTATTCGTCCCGATAACGCAGCGAAATGGCCGTTGGAAAGACGTTGGAAATTGGTTCGTGGTTGTGTGGAGCAGGTTCTAAGGGGGTGAGAAGTGCAACGGTTTTTCATGTCCCTCTTGTGATTGTTTGTGGTTGGTCTCACAGTCCGGCGAGACCGCTTATTACAATTCTCAATGGCGTTACGGATTACAGTCTCACACTCTTGTCTTCTGGTCTCGCAGAGTCAGGAGTCGTTTCCGGTGGAGTATGAAGAAGGCATTGGTGACGGTATGCATGGTGGAGGTACTGTAACAAGATCAAATGGCAGCTTCGTTCATCGTGGCGTCGGGTTCGGAGCCTTGATCGCCGACTTGGTCAAGGAAAGTCGAGTCTGCGTTAAGATTGTCGTCTTCATCGACGTCTGCTCCGTTGATTTACGACTTCGAGCTGTTGGGACCGCCGGTTTCGGAATGCTGCGTCCTCCATGTAAGTTCCGTCTGGACGAGACATGGTCGACGACGATGATGCGTGGAGTACGGAGTCGATGAGAATTTGTTGCTCTCGGCTGGTTCTTCCAAATCACTGATATAGCAGTTGGTTGGTCACTTCGCATGACTAACAGGCCCGTTGGGAATGTAGCCGTGCAGTCGGCACTACTCTCACGCCGTCGCAATACACTTCTCGATCGATGTCTTTCACGTTGCTTCGATCAGCGTTGACATTCGGGATTTGCCTGACGTAAGGCCTCCAACACTGGGCCATAGCGGCCAACATCTGCACGGGCAATCGAAACGTCGCGGCATCGAACGGGTGCCAGGGCTGCACATGGCCACACGCTTCGCTGTTTTTCCCACCACTGTGGTCGGCATGCATGCATGTACCAACGCTGTCCATGCGACGCGTTGAAGATGTTTGTCCCGTTCGGTGTCCTGACGTAGCTGTTCCAACGGGTATACTCCAGGGATCGAAGACGAGCCTCAAGATTTGCGGGTAACAAAGTCGAAAAACCCGTTGTTTGAACGGACGCGTGATCGAAGTTGGCACTTTCAAACCCAATCAACTCTTCGGAAACGACGACTTCTCCATTTCAAATTGTAGAACGACGCCCGGGAATGTTGACGTCGTCGTTCAACGCGCGTTGAGAGGTACGGACGATGGTGGTCGATGACTGCGTGGCCACAGTAAGACGTTGACGATTGAACGGCGTGGGGGAGGAAGTTGGCACTCTTATATATCAGCTAGCGGGCATCACAATCACTCATCGTCCATCGCGATGGCCTTTGCGGCGGCATTATCACTGACGTGGGGGTGTCTCGCGTGTCTTTCGCGATCGAGAAGAAGCGAGAAAGCCGTTATGAGGTTGATGGACGGGAAATTCACAGCAGCCTCATCGTGCGGTCTCTGGAAGCGATGAATGAGCGGACAACTGAAATCTCTACTCCACGAGACCTGCTGTCCCAATAAGCTTGAAAGTATATGGAATGCGGTCGCCGGTCGTGGCTCCGGTTTGGACTGGGTCGGGATCAGGCATTGGAAAGGAATTGCTCGAGTCTCGGATCTTGTATCGTCGAAACACATTCAGATCCGGCTCAGGTCTCATGGCCCAGTGTCGTGGCACATGCCTCACAATGCTTCATGATGCCTGACTTTCGCCTGATCCGGACGGTGCCCAACATTGTTGAGACACTTCGTTAAGCAGCTCAGCGATGCCTCGTCCGGCGACCGCACAGCATGCGTAGCACCAGGAGGTACTGCTCGAACTGTGTGTAACAGCAATCATCGTGAAACGCCGTCAGTTGCACAATTCACCACTCAGCTTTATGCCCGTAGAGGAAGCGGAGTGGA
Organism: Zymoseptoria passerinii SP63; assembly: GCA_000223825.2. Classification (NCBI taxonomy): domain Eukaryota; kingdom Fungi; phylum Ascomycota; class Dothideomycetes; order Mycosphaerellales; family Mycosphaerellaceae; genus Zymoseptoria; species Zymoseptoria passerinii. The sequence goes on along the minus strand of AFIY01001067.1, from coordinate 44,672 downwards.
GTGAAGCCACCTCGACTGCAAGTCTTGTACACATCAGTACTTCAGTGCATGGACGCCTTGCCTTCTCGTGCATGTAACACCTCGTGGACCCACAGATCGTGTCACGACCGGAGCGGAACGGGTCTCAGGCTCCCAGCGAAGCAGGAAGGTTCAAGAGACGTCGGACGGTACGACTCGTGGAGGGGAAAGCTGCATATGCAATGCGAGGTGGTTGACTGGGATGCGGGAGGGGAAGGTGTACTGTACACAATGGGGAGGTCACAAGTTTCAATGCAAGGAGTCGGCCTCGGTCGGGCGGTGTGTTTGTGCAGTTGTTGTTGTTGTTGTTGACGAATTGTTTGACCTTGTTCCCTGCTCCAGTTTCGAGCGACAATATTTCTCACATGCGATTGTGATTCAGTGCAGTGTTGACTAAACAAGATTGGACATGGTGAATCTTGAGAAGAGATCTCGATGTCGCAGAGGAATGAACCTGAGATGACGAACAAGGTGATGGAGATCGACGGAGCGATCAGACGGGAGCTTAAAATCAGCATCGCGTGGTTTTCGCGTCAATGCGCTCGGAACATCGTTTCTCCCGTCTCCTTTGTTTATCGTCGCGTCTTCCCCTCGCGTGATCTGGTCCTTTTGCAGAGCCCTCGGCAAAGCTCCACCATCTCATTTCACATTCTGCACTCCCGGGCGACCTGCTCCCAGGGAGGACCCTGAACCCAACGGTCGGTGGCGACTGGCGAGAGGCATAAGCCACCAATGGTCGATAATCTGATGTGCGTGCTTTTTCAAAGACGGCGCGCTGCTGTTGGCAGGATCAGATCATGCCAGCTTCCGGGCGTCGCGACGTGGAGACCAGACATGTGCTCGGCGGCAACAGGTCTCAAGCCACCATTCTCAGCCCACTTGGTCCCTGGAAACCAAGCTAGATGGGACGACAGCCAGAAGCGCGCGCTTGCGTCGGCGTCGCCGATAGGAGTGCGTGTGATACCAATAGTAACAAGAGAGGGATTGTTGTGATGATCCTTGATCACGTCCAGTAGATCCAACATGGTCCAGCCAAGGAGAAGTAGTGAGACGCGCCGGGACATGTGCCATCGCGATGGAGGGAGAGGCACGACGATGGGCATGACGTCGGATGGTGCAAGTCATCGTGAATGCTGGCGGAATCGACAGACAGCGGGCTGAGGAGCGGGGCGATCTGAGGTCACCTGGCGCATCATCCATGATCAGCATTTTGGGGGAAATCCGGATATAAGGTGGGTGACCTGGGAAAAAGCTTATTCTTCTGCAAAGCCACCGACGAGTCTGGTGAGTAGTGAGAGGGAGTAGTGATGAGGTTATTTGCAGTGGCCGTGTCTTTGAACGAAGAGTTAGAACTACAGTCTGCAGATAAGCGGAGATTGCAACGTCGCTGCCCGTTGGAAGCATGAATTAGAGATGCCGTGAAGGCAAAGACGTCAGGTTCATGGAATCATCAGCCACTCTGCAGTAGAACGAACTCACAATCGCGAACAAAGTCGCTCACGATCAGATTTGGACTGACGAGATAGCAATATCATGATCGGATATACGTATCTCAAGCAAGGCCTTTTGTACAGCAAGAGGATTTGTAGTAGCGACGTCTCACGAAGCCCCTCCATGACACCACGCAATAAAGTGTCATCCTTTATTTCGGTCGTTGCTGTCGACAAGGCAGAGCTCGGAGTGTGGACCATTGCCTCATCACAGGCGAGGAATCCTGGTCAGTGTGCTACGGATTGTTCCTTGCAGGGGAGCAAGGCTTTGTGGTCGAACTACAGTTGGCCAGGTGAGTGGCATGTACGACTCCCGGCCGGAGACGGTACCGTCGCCAGAGGAGTGGTGCGCGAATGTACCTAGGCGGTAGCACCGGCCACGCAGAAGCATTATTACTGTACTGTACTGTACTGTATGCTTCCATAATCGTAGATACCTGATCAAAGCTATTCTATTCGCTCCGACCGGATTGTTGGTGCCGAGGGGAAAAGACATCGACGATGTGTAAGCTGGAAAGGTATATTCTTTGCACGGGATGCTAGTCGTGCACTGTATCGAGCGAGATCTCCAAGCAACTCGATATTCGTCTCGGATTGTTTGGCATTGCCATGTCTCATACGGTTTCGGTTAGCAGCGAGCACGCACGCCCATGCCTCTCTGACTATTCGCCGTTGACGTAAGGGAACAGAACGAGTCTCAGATGGAGGCGGCGTTTTTTTAGAGTATTGCATCTAGTCTCGCGTCGTCGTCTGTGCGTTGCGGTTCCGGACAGTTGCTCTGTGCTCTTGCCGTTCCTGGCGCTCGACTTCCTGCAGCGCTAAGCGGGGTGTACCTTCCACAGCAACGCTCAGCTCTGGCAACCGAGACCGGGTCTGTCGGTCTGTCTGTCTCTTTAACCACCTGCGACCTGCTCTTCCCGGGACAACGACCGACCACTGTGAGTCTGTGACTGGGAAGGCTCGCTCGCTGGTCAACAACGTGGAAACCAATCGACCGACATCCACCTTCTTCGTGACAACACTCGTTCGTTCTTCCTCCCGTCGACCACCTCTCCTACCCACCCGGACGACGACTGCCCTGTGTCCCGTTTTTCGACGAGGTCGTCCATTCATTCGAACCACCGAGCACACATCCATTCATTGGAAGAAGAAGAAGAAGAAGAAGCCGAGACGAGACGTTCATTCGTTTGTCGTACGCACCACCGAGACCGACATCACCGAGTTCACCACCGAAACCGAATCACCACCACCACCGCTTCTCCTCCTCCACATGCACGGTCATCCACGCTCCTTCCTCAAACGACACTCACCACGGCGGTCATCGTATCGATAGCGTTCGGCAGTCCAACAGAGTCAGAGACAGCATCACCCAACCTCAGACATCTCTCCGCAGCAGCCACTCTCCAGCAAGCGAGACATTGAAATCAGAGGCATACCATATCCAACACCACATCACACACCTCATCCAGCATGGAATACTCATCGCCGTTGGCGGCCATGCGTCCACAGCCGTGCGCCATTTGGGGTTCTCGAAAGGATGTGCCGGAATCGAGGGCCATGTACCCAAACTTCCAGACATATGGTCCCACCACGTTCGACTTCAAGACATTGAGCATGCAGCAAAAGCCGCGTCGACAAGACTACTTCTCGCTGAGACCCGTTCGAGGCTCGTCGCCCACGTCGAGTCTTACTGCCGATCTAGATGCCAACTTCCACATCGATAAAAGGTAACCATTTGACCCGCATTCCTCGCTTGAGGCCCAGCTCACCCGTCGTTCTAGCCCTCAAGCGCCCACTCCGCGCCGTTCATTGTTCATCCAAGATCCATTCAAGCCGCGTCAAGATGCAGGTGAGTTCTCGTTGCGCATGAACGCCTCCTGCACATTCCACATTGAGACTAACAACCGGCAAGTGCAAACCTCTCCCATCGAGCTCGACACTGCCGGCACTCCTCCCATCATGTCGTCCTCGCCCTATCATGGCGACGCCATGGACATCTCGCCGCTTCCACACAAGGTTCCTCGCTTCGTTGCTCAGGTCACTCTGCCTTCACCCACACCCGAGACAACTCCCGATGATGGCGACAGCCAAGATTCCAGCCCAGATCTGCTGACGCCCGAGGAACTCTTCGAGCCTACCGTGCAAGCTACCCAACCGCCGAGTTACTTGGTCCTGCCTGAGTAAGTCTTGTATGATTTGCTTCATCCCTCTCTCCGACTAACGTTTCTCTGCCAGACGTCGGATACCAGCCAAAAGGCCAGCTCTTACCCGCACAAAGGGTCTCTCCACGAGCCACATTCCACAACGATCCTGCAGTACCGAAACCCAGCTACCACCCTTTCGGTTTGGCAATGTCGCCACAAGCGGTCTCACGTGCTCGTCGACGCCCAGCCTGTTAGAGAGCTTCACCGAATCGCCCGTAGATGACTTGCCGCAGCCCTCCGGCATAGGCTCGATGCTCCCGCCTCCGCGCAGGACTTCCCTCAGCGTCGGGAATCGCAACAATGGCTCGCCTTCTTCGGGACACGTTCGGAAACATTCAGCGGAGCGACGGACGGCATTCGTGCGCCCTCAGAGGAAGTTGATCCGGAGGAGTCTGAGCATGTTTCAACATCCCGACGATGTGATGAAAGAGGAGCAAGACAACTTTGAGACACAGCCCTCTCCCATGCTCGACTCGGTCATGGACACTGAGCAGGATCCACCCTCACAATACAAACTACCGCACTTCATCCCCGAAGGCGAACCGGAAGGCCTACCTCGAATCACGCAAGAGACAATGGTCGAAGTATTGGAGTCAAAGTTCAGCAGCCAATACGAGCGCGTCCTCGTCATTGACTGTCGGTTCGAGTATGAATACAGTGGAGGCCACATTGAGAACGCGGTCAACTTCAACGACAAGCAACAACTCGCACACGAACTCTTCAGTATTGGTGTCCCGGCCAATACCTGTCTCATCTTCCACTGCGAATACTCCGTCCACCGCGCGCCTCTCACCGCCAAGTTCATCCGCGGCCACGACCGAACAGTCAACATGGCCAACTACCCTCAACTCACATATCCGGAAATGTACATTCTCGAGGGCGGCTATAGCAAATTCTTCGCTGCCCATCGATCAAAATGCTACCCGCAGAACTATGTTGAGATGAATGATCATCGCCATGAACAGGCTTGCGAGATCGGCATGGCCAAGGTCAAGCAGAACCGTCAGAAGTTGTTCCGCAACCAGACTTTTGCGTTTGGTCAGAGCACGGACGACACGGAGGACTCGCCCACGGCCAACCCTCGTGCTCTGATGGTCGCTCGTAGTCATAGCAGCTTCTCCGTGGGCCCGAGCATTGCAGAAGGTATCGGAGCATCATTCCAACGGAGAATGGCTTCGTATTGAACGATGGTCCAGACGAGTCGTCGCCTGACCACCATGGACATACTTCGCAGCCTCCCACCACCCATCGACAACCGAACATACCACTCCGGATTCGACATCTCATTTGCTTTGTTGCTTTCCCATTTGCCCCATAGCGCGGCGTTTTACTGGACCAACAGAACCAACCCGCATCGATTCAACCACATCAACACGACTTACAGCTTCCTCTCTTGTCCTTGATCGACTACTTTGGACATCCGAACACACCTGAGACCTACCATCGAGAGTGGCATCGTACGCGAAGCTGTCTGGATAGAATGTCTGTCCTGCCTGCCGGATACAACAACACACCAACACCATCATACACCTGCCACTTTTTACTTCACTTGCCGCGATTCAGCGAGCCATTTTTGCCGGGTTCGACAAATCCTCGACCCAACTTTTTTTTCTTTTGGCCTTGACACCAACGATTTGCTTTTGTTGTACCACCACCGCTCTCTGCCTGGATTCCCAACGCGCGTCTGGCTTGCTTGCTTGCTCCTTTTTTGCGTTTCCGTTTTTGCTTTTTGGTCAATGGACTGGTGGTGGTGGAGGATTGAGATGTGTGTGTGTTTGTGTATGTGTATGCGTTAGAGCGAGTCAGCGATGAGATATCACTTGCATTTCTGCTGAGCTGTGTGAGGGGGAGAGAGAGGAGATGAAGAAGGGGAGAAGAGAACGCCTCTGAGACTTTTGATACCATGCGCATTGTTCGCGTCTTTTGAACGACTGGCTTGAGATCATCCGTAGGAATGGGGGAGGGAAGATGGGAATTGATCGATCGGGGGGTTTTTTTTTTTGAAATTCTCGGATGAAAGAGAGAGAGAGGAAACTGTGTCGCTGTGTGTATGAATACGACAAGACAACGAGGAGATGGGTAGAAGGGTGGTAGAAGAAGGAAGGGTAGAAGAAGAAGAAGAAGATTGATTGATTGATTGATTGATTCGATTATGGATGGATTGATAAGATGAATGCTGTGACGTCTTTGTTCTTTGATCGATCTTCCGGCTTCTTTTGTCTTGTCTTGTGTTGTCTATGGTTCCTCCTGACTCTCTTTTTCTCTCTCCTATCTCCAATCATCCATGCCCTTCGCATGCAGCCTCGAGCCGAATGAAGTAGGTGGTGTTCCTTCTTACCTCTTGAGCTTCGCTGCCGAAAACTAGTTCGATAGTCTAAAGCTGTGGACCTTGAAATTCATGTCCACCTTAGTTAGGCACACTTTGGTCTTGGAAGGAGGGTAAGGTAGCTCTCTCTCTCTCTCTCTCTCGCGGGCGCGCTTCTCGAGCATATGTCCACGTATGTTCGTGCTGGGCTGAGCGGAGTGAGCATATGATGTTCACGCGGAGCCGAGCTGAGCGTGGTGAATCGATTGGTTGGTTAGATTGGTTGGCAAGTCGGTCAGTTAGTCCGTTGAAAGGTTGGCTGATAGGTCGGTAGGTCGATGAGTCGCGGTTCTTGTTCTCGTCTATGAATTATGGAATGAAACTCATTCATCCATTCATTCATCGACGACGGCCGGTTTCGCAACGGCACGGCACGGCCGATTCTGCAAAGCAAAGTAAAAGCTACAGCAAAAGCGAAAGCAATGCAATGAAAACAAATCAAATCAAATGCGATGCTCCCGTTCTTTCTTCAGTCTTCAGACCTCAGTCCTCACGGAGACCGACCGAAAAATTGCCGGCACTCCGCGGATTGCTTGGGAGTGGGAAGTGTGTACCGACCGGGTAGATGGTTGTAACGTAACATCGCGTGGTAAGTCCTGTTGCGTATCAGTCAGTCAAGTTTGGTCTGGTCTGGTCTGGTCTGGTCTGATCTGGACAGTGCGTCTCTGTCTGTATAGATAGGAGGTAAGGCTGTCGAATCTCGCACCTCCCTCCATGTGCTAGCTGAATATGGAGGAGGCTTGGTTGAACGGACGAGTCGACAGGGATACTGTATACTACTTGGATTTCTCTCGAGGGTTCAAGGATGTGCCCGGTGTTGGGTCCTGGATGTTTGGGGGCGTTCGTGGGACTTGGGAACTATCAATGAGAGGGTTGTGGGATTGGTTTTGGGACGAGTCAGAGGGCCTGGCAAGCGGCGGTGAGGAGTGATGGGGTTGTGAGAGAACGGGGGGTTTTGTGATTGGTGATGTGGAGGGATGGAGAGAGGAGTGCTCTGGGTTTTGGAGGAGTGGAGCGTGATTTTCTCGAGATGAGGATGTTGTTGATGGTCGACGTGCTACAATGGGAGAGGTGAGGTATGAGAGCGAGTTCTGCCGTGCGGAGGACAGAGTGGTCTTGTGGAGGACGAATCGAGTCAGCGTGGATTGTGGCGAGAATCTCGGGATGGAAGCTCGAGCTAAGCTGAGGAGAATGAAAGTCCTACGGAAGAAAAGTGTAGACATGTTATTAGACACCAGGGAAGGTGACACTTTCCCAACTTACCTTGACCGTCTCCCAGGTCGAAGCTACGTCCAACACCATAGCAAGCGAATAGGCCTCGTACGGAGCCAATTCTCTCTGCATACGAAAGGTACCTCCAACTGTTACACCCTCAACCAGCACCCTCCTGCCTGCCTACCTTTTGCGCGTGCATTCCGCATAATGTTCGGCTTGGGTGGTGTCGATCGAGTGAGACGTGCGAAGCTCCCTCGGCCTTCGCTCCGACGATGAGGAACCTTGTTGGTCGTGATACTGGCACAAGGCGGGGGAGTGTGCGCAAGCTCGGGTGATACCACACCACCATGACCTGAGCGTCCATAGCAGTATTCTGGAGTGCCGCCGGAAGTCAGCGCTTCGATCTGTGCCACCTGCCTGAAGCGATGTCTCGGTAGCTTGTGTAGCTGTCCAGACCGGTCGCCACTGCGTTGGTGGAATGGCGATGCCGAGGGGGGTGGGCGAGGATGTCGGTCGTGTAGTTCAGGGGTCGGCGTGGATGTATTCAAGTACAGCTTGAGTCTTTTTCGATCTCAGAATTGCATGCCGGCAGTCATCGAAGATCAACCAGTGATGGCCTGCGATGTGTTCGACTGTCCAGGCGGAGGCTCTACGCTAATGTGAGACTTTGATGGGTAGATATATGTTCGCTTCTTGCAGAACTCGCGGTTGATATCCCTCATGATCGGCATCTCCGGAGTGTCGGGGTTGCAGCCGAATGTTTGCAGGCAGACGATCGAATACGACCGGCATCATGATCGATTGACCCGCGGGACTTGAATGCCACGGTCCCGAATCGAGGCAAAGCAGTGCATGATAGGTCTAGCATGTACCATCTGCAGTGCGCTGGCAATGCGATCCAATGCGAGCTCGGCAGTGGTCAAGCCGGCGGGAATGAATGATTTGCGAGGACGCGCTCGCTTGGACGTGAGTGCAGCGGGCGTGCAGGAGTGGGCTGTAGGAGCGTCCGCCGAGTGACCGTATCTCACTGTCGATCAGTGTATGCTCGTATCGTCCCGCTCAACGCGCTCGAGCTGTCCTATGCGGGTGATGGACCTTGTGAGGATGGGGCATTGTGCATGGGTGATTTGACTGGTAGAGAGAGCAAAGACGGGGAAGAGGCATTGGAAGCCGCAAGTGCTTCGAAGGAGGAAGAGATGGCGTCAGAATGTGTTGCGTCAGTAAGGTAGTCTTTCACATGCAAAGTAAGCAAGCATTCGGATGAGCATGGGAGGGCCTCAGCGGTTGAGTTCTGCCCACGGGTCGGGACGTCCGGAAGACAAGGAAGATGAATATTCACATGCAAAGGCACTCGCTTTTGTCCTCGTCTGTTGAGAATGTATGAAAAATCATTCCCTCTCATCCATTGAAGAAGGCCTTGGTGAGAAAAAGTGTCCGAGGTGGCCTTCATCAACGAAAGGTACATCGAGGCTGTGCAAGGCATCAAGTCATGTACCTGGGGGGATACTTTTCAGCCACAGGTTGTTTGTTGCACATGCATTTCAGAGGAAACGCCCTCGAAGTCTTACTCTTGGCCCATCACATGCAGTTTTTGCTTTCCTGGTTTGATCCGGACCGCGTGGACCGTCTTTCCGCCGCCCGCGTTTTGTCTGTCAACATCTGCCGTGATCATTCAAGGAATAGACTTGGAATATTGATGGAGTCATGGCCAATACAGTGAGTGAGTGAGTGATTCGATGATGAGAGTGACGGGCTGGATTGTACGCGGGAAGAAGATACTTGATCTCAAGCCAGACCGGTAGTTCTACGTCACCCCCGGGGCGCTTTCACATGCAAAGGAGATGCTTATCGCCCTCAACCAAAATTCGACTGACCAGACCAGACCAGACCAGACGAGACGAGACGAGACAATTTTCACGTGTCAAACGGCAGGCAGGCAGGCGGGCAGGCAAGCAAGCAAGCAAGCAAGCAAGCATTCCACAGAGAGTGAGAGTCACTGCCCGGTTTCCTTCTCAATCCTTTCCCTCCTTTCCCTCCCCTCCCATCATTGCTGTTTCCTTCTTTCTTATCACCAAACATCAAGTCTCTCACATCTCACCCCTTCAACCAAGATAACGACATCGCACCGCAGACAGACAGACAGACAGACAGACACACACACACACACACACAGGTACGTCCCTTCTACCTTCCCTCCTTCCGACTCACCCTCTCCCTCCATCCCTGCACACTCGAAACCATTCACCAACATCCGCATTCACCATCGCTACCTACACCCACCTCCACACCACCTCCAACTGACTCCTCCTCCTCTTCATCCAGCCCACCATGCCTCACGCAACCGAGACCCTCACCAACGGCGACAAGGCCTCGTCGTCCCAGTTCATCTCCCACCTCACCTCCCTCCCCGCCGTCAATGATGGCATCGAGACCTTCAAGTCCAACACATACGGGAAAAAGTCGCTCGAAATCGTCGACGGCGCCTACACCCGCATCGGCAAGCCCGTCGAGCCATACCTCCAGACCCCCTACAGCTACGCGAAGCCCTACGTGCAAAAGGCGGATGAACTGGCCGACTCGGGTCTCTCCTGGGGCGAGAAGCAGTTTCCCATCGTGAAGGAGGACACCCACACCATTGTCGACACCGCCAAGGGCTACATCTTCTTCCCATACAGCTATCTCTCCAAGACGTGGCAGGGTACGTTCAATCCGCATCCATTACACCGTTCCTCGATCCGTCCAACTAACACCCTCTCCCTCTCAGACGAGTACTCCAAAACAGCCAAGCACCGCGGCGCCGGCATCTCCACCACCGCCTTTGCCATCATCAGCACCGAACTCCGCATCGCCTCGGACGTCGCCCAGAAGATCGCCGACATCCTCGGACCCCGCGTCGAGCAAGGCAAGCAGAAGACGGCCGACTACGCCCAAGCCATCGGCGACAAAGCCGACACGTACTCCCAAAAGGGTCAGGAGAAGCTCAACGAGGTGGCCAAGGAGGGCGAGAAGAAGGTGAATGAGGTCAAGGGTCAGGCGGAGGAGAAGGGTCAGCAGGCGAAGAAGCAGGCCGAGGGCGCAAAGGAGGAGGTCAAGGCCAAGGCGCAGAAGTAGTGGGAGTGAGGCACTGACTGCTATGAGTGGTGTCGTGTTGTATGAGTGATAAAGAAGAAGAGAGACCATGACGAGAGTGGGGTAGTGTTGTGATACCTGGCGGATCATAGACGGTTTACGAATTAGTTTTCTTTTGATTGTAGGGTAAAGCGGAGTTGTGTCGATGTCTTGTGTGTGTGTATTGAATCCCGCGCGGCCCAAACGATTGAGAAGAATATGCAAAATGGACGGTATGGATGGATTATGACCTTGCCTCCTCCAAACCGTTCCGTCCGTCCGTTCGTTCGTTCGTTCGTTTCGTTCCGTTCGTTCGTGTATTCTCACATCAACATCAACATCAATACTGCTCGACTCGACCTGGCCTTTTAATTCTTCTTTCTTTACTCCCGTCGTGGTGAAAAGTAAAAGACCGACACAGAGAGAGAGAGAGTTGAAGTATGAATGATACCTTGAAGGTGGGATAGGGTAGGGTAAGGCATAGGAAAACTCGATTTCAACATGTTTCCATGCATCATCATCATCGTTGGATTAAAAAAAAAACAAACAAAGAGAAAACCCTGTCTGTAATCGCGCCTGCAACCACGCCCGCGGAAGTGGTAAGCAAGTACCCTTACGTGAGTAAAGGAGTAGTGGTCTTTGTCGAAAGTTGGTTCTTGCATCTCGACTTGAAGAAGGAACCTATTAACAACAGTTGGAATTACTCGATTTGAAAAAACTTAAAAAAGGCAATGTCAAAAAATGGTCCTAATTTCTCCCACTCTTGCCGTTCCCTCGGAATCAAGACCCCCCAAGCGCGGGCAGTACCACCACCCTCTCTATACTCCTCGAATTGACGCCTCGGGATTGCGAGATTTCCAGTCTTCTGGTCTCTCTTCTGGCGCGGAAAGTCTCTTCAATCATGTCGATCATCAGCTTCGCGAGTCAGCTGTGTGATCGCCCGTGGTGGATGCGTGTTGTGACCACAAGCCATCCGATCGATCCGGCCTCCCTCCCTCAGAAAGCTGTTCTCACTGATTGTGTGTATTTCCCGGCCTCCAACGGAAACGTAGGCGCCATCTTCATCTTTCACATGCCGCTCACTGTCCCGCTCCCTTACCCGTCCACGATCCCAATTTCTCCCCGGCGGTACTCGCAATCGCACCGGCCGAGTACGCATCACCCAACGCGCCGGAGGAGGATACCCCCGCCAACAACAATCCCATCGTCACCATCACGCCGACGAACACGATAATCTTCCTCGCGGCGGGATGTTGCGCGCCGTATTCCGCCCACGAACGCTGCGCGCCGCCGATGTGTTCTTTGAGTTTTTCGCCGCCGAGTTTGTAGTAGACCAATCCGCCGAGCGCGATGCTGTAGCCGAAGAATTGGAGGGGTGCGACCGGGTCGCGGAAGATGAGCATGGAGGCGAGGACGAGGAGGATGTCTTTGAGGACTCCGGAGAGGGTCATGACAAGGGAGGAGGTCTTGCCGATCTGGGAGGTGGTATTGTTAGAGGGGAGAGGAGGAGATGAAAGGAGGGAGAGGAGGGAGAGGAGCTTACCAGGAACACGACCGAGACGTTGAGTAGGAATGCAATCATTGCGTTGACGAGAAAGGTGAAGTATCCGACCTTCTCGACGTCCGCAATGGTCATCTTGGGGATCTCGACGACGAGAGAGACGATTCCGTTCATGATGGCGCATGCCGGAGCGAAGTAGTACAGAGACACCAATGGATCCATCTTGAATTCCGCGCTGGAGAGGAGTCGCTGCACCATCACGAGACGGGTGGCCTCAAAGACGATGCCTCCGATTTGGAAGAGGAATCCGATGAGGACAAAGTTGATCTCGCCGTAGGAGGCAATCATCACACCGATGACGATGAAGGAGACATTGCCGAGGGTTTTGAGGTTGACCGGTGCAACACCAAAGACCCACGAGGCGATCAGGACGGCGACTGGAGTGGTGGCCTGAGAATTGTCGTTAGTATAGATGTCCTCATTCATTCCATCTCCTTCTTCCTCAATCTCACCTTGAGCATCTGAATGAACGAGACCGACAAATAGAGATATGTCAAGTTCCCGCAGATGAGCGACAACGAGAACATCAACCCAATCGGCACAATCGCACGCAAGTATATCCTACCCGTCATGGGCACCTTTTTCCTCGAATCCAAGACGGTGGTGAAGCGCGCCAGGAGTTGGGTCATCAGCGTCGCGAACGCCAGATGCCATGTCGTGAGGACGATGGGGAAGCGGAAGCCCGCGGTGTCGAGGATCCATTTGTTGAAGATGATGACGCTGGAGGAGAGGGAGATCCAGGTCGCGATGTAGACGGCGGGATGGAGGCCGCCGGACGAGGCGGGTTCGCTGGATTTCTCGGCGGAGGGGTTGACGGTGGGGAGGATGGAGGCATCTTCGCGGTCTTGCTGCTCGCCGGATTGGCGTTCTTTCTCCGACATGATGGCGCGTGGGGTTGAGGGTGGTGGTGGTGGTGGTGGTGTGAGGAGGAGGGTGAAGAGGAAATGTGGTGATGTAGGCGCGGAGGAATCAAGTCGAGGGAGACGGCACTTTTTGGCGGTTGGCGTTGGACAGGGTTCGGTCTAGAGTGCAGTGAGTTTCGGCTTCGAGCAGGATAGAATATCGAAGACGCGGTCTCTCTAGTCAGGCGGGAGCGGGGATCGACAGGCAATTGGGTTCGATTGAAGAAAGGAGCAAAGTGTCGCGGTCGACGACGAAGCACTTGTAGCTGCAGTTGATGAGATCCATTCGCAGCAAGAGACAGACCCCTTTGCTCAATCCGCCGGGAAGATAACATAAGCTCGCGGTAGCCCTACACGTGTACGAAGCACTTTTTTGTTAATAAGGTAGGTAGTTTCATGTCTACGCCACAACGTCGGACGACGGACATTGTACTATTCCATTTCTTGCCGCTGTCGTGGACCATTGCTGATGTGCTCCTTCACAGTATGTGGTCACGCAATGCAGTTGTGTCACACAGTTTGACATGATGAGAGTGATCACATCACAACCAAGCACAATCTCAAATCAACAATCGTGGTACCTTGCACCCACCATACCAGGGGATAAATGGAGATCAACGCAATGGGATGTGAGAGACTCGCCTATGGCTGGCAAGCCCCTGCCTGACAGCATTGAAGATCAACGCGAGTGCACCAATCTGCGCAGTCGTCGACGTAAAGTCAAGTCGGCGCCGGTAGAACTACTAGAAGACCGTGAATCAATGCCGCCTACATCATATCGGGAGATATGCTCAAGTCTTGTCGAGTCGAGTCGAGATGATCAATTGGCTAGACGCTAGGCTGTTTCACCGGCTGAATCGAGGGGGTTTCCGCTTTTTTTTTTCTCACTGAGGTGGTTCATAGACTTTTGGCGGGATGCGCCCTGGTCCTGCCGGGGAACAAAGTGGCGGTAAGAATTCCAGTCCAGTCCAGTCCAGTCCAGGTTGATAGGGAGGTCAACGTGAAAGAAGCACCCGTTCACGCCATCATCGACACGACTGCTCTTACAACATCCTCCTCTTCATCCCCTCCGCCACCCTCCCTCATACCACCTCCAACATCGACATCACCCACAATCATGGCTGCATCCGGTCACAAGAGACAGCTCACCAAGGCTACTGGCGAGGAAATGTTCGTATTGCCCCTCCAACGACATCACATTGGAACCACTTCGCAACAGTCATTGACTATCCCACCATAGCGACGTCGACGTTCTCGTCATTGGTGCCGGTCCTACCGGTCTCGGTGCTGCCAAACGCCTGAATCAGATCGTATGCCTCCGACTCCTCGTCGTCCACCAGCTCGCCATCTAACCTCGTCCTCAGGACGGCCCATCGTGGTTGATTCTCGACAACAACGAGGTGCCCGGCGGTCTGGCTTCCACCGATGTGACTCCTGAAGGATTCGTACGTCAAGCATTGTTCATACACCGCCACCCTCCCGACCATTGACCCTCTTCCTCACAGCTCTATGATGTTGGCGGCCACGTCATCTTCTCCCACTACAAGTACTTTGACGACTGCATCGACGAGGCGCTCCCCAACGAGTCCGATTGGTACACCCACCAGCGCATCTCCTATGTCCGCTACAAGGGCCTCTGGGTCCCATACCCCTTCCAGAACAACATCTCCATGCTTCCCAAGGAGGACCAGGTCAAGTGCTTGGAGGGTCTGATCGATGCGTCGCTCGAGGCAAGAGTTGCAAGGGACAAGCCCAAGGACTTTGACGAGTGGATTCTTCGCAGTCTCGGTGAGGGTATCGCGGACATTTTCATGAGGCCGTACAACTACAAGGTCTGGGCTGTGCCAACCACAAAGGTGAGTTCTGGCGTGTGAGAAGAAGCGAGGGAAGAGCGGGTAGAAGCGCGAAGATCAGGAGAAGACAACAGTCAATGCACATATGCAGAACCCTGCTAACTGGACATCCAGATGCAATGTGCATGGCTCGGTGAGCGTGTGGCTGCACCCAACCTCAAGATGATCACCACCAACGTGGTCCTCAACAAGATCGCCGGCAATTGGGGCCCGAACGCAACTTTCAAGTTCCCTGCCGAGGGAGGTACCGGAAACATCTGGATCAAGGTGGCCGAGACCCTTCCCAAGGAGAAGACTCGCTTCGGAAAGCACGGCGAGGTTCAACTCGTCGATGCTGACAACAAGCGTGTCCTCCTCGGCGACGGAACCACCGTCAACTACGAGAAGCTCATTTCCACCATGTCTGTCGACCACCTCTGCGACACCATGCGCGGCCACGACGATCTCAAGGACCTCACCAAGGGACTCTTCTACTCGACCACTCACGTCATTGGTGTGGGTATCCGCGGTGAGCGCCCTGAACGCATCGGTGACAAGTGTTGGTTGTACTTCCCCGAGGACAACTGCAACTTCTACCGTGCTACGATCTTCTCAAACTACTCGCCCAAGAACCAACCGGATGCCTCCAAGAAGCTGCCCACCATGCAACTCGCCGATGGATCCAAGCCAGAGTCCACCGAGCCCAAGGAGGGTCCTTACTGGTCCATCATGCTTGAGGTCTCCGAGTCCAGCATGAAGCCAGTCAACGGCGAGACCATGATCCCGGACAGCATTGCCGGTCTGATCAACACAGAGATGCTCAAGCCAACTGACGAGATTGTCTCTGTCTACCACCGCCGCTTCGACCACGGCTACCCCACCCCATCCCTCGAGCGTGAGGGTGTCCTTACCCAGCTCCTTCCCAAGTTGAAGGACCTCGACATCTACTCTCGTGGTCGCTTCGGCAGCTGGAGGTACGAGGTCGGCAATCAGGACCACTCGTTCATGTTGGGTGTCGAGGCTGCGGATAGCATTGTCAACGGCGCGGCCGAGCTGACGCTGAACTACCCTGATTTCGTGAACTCGAGGAAGAACGATGAGAGGCGGTTGACGGACGGCGCACAGGCCTTTGGAAAGAAGAAGCAGAACGGCGTGCCGACTAGGCCCAAGGCTTAGACAATGGAGGGCTTCACAAAGCGATGACGTTCAGCATAGGAAGGCGTACAAGGCGCGCATATATACCATAGATTGAAAATTGGCGAATGCCTTTCTTGACATCCAGCTTTCATGTATTTGTGGCTCCAATCACAATCTAATCTGGCGACGGGCGACGATCTCCTCCATCACATGCTTCCAAGGTTGCCTTGATGATTTTAAGGTTTCGACAGCCGGTCGCTCCCGCGTGACTAAGCTCGACGTTTTGAAGCTCCATGACTTTTTTTCCACCATGTATCAAAACCATAAATGACCTCTCTCGTCGATCGCACAAAGGCCGCCATCATGCCGGGACAAAAACGACCATTCCAAGCGGACTTGGATTCTGCCAACGGTCCACACGGAGATGCAGTCCACCCTTCCCGCAAGCGAAAAGTCAGCGAAGCCGACGCCGAACTCTCAGAAATCTTCAATGCCCTTCGTGATGAGCTTCCCACTGTTCGCACCGAAGCGACGCTCAATCTGATGCGGAAATTGGCCGTCAAGGGACCGGAGCAGACGCAGAAGATCAACAATGCCATCACGAGACTTATCAAGGGCGTCTGCAGCAGTTCCAAAGGTGCACGGCTGGGATTCTCACTCGCATTGTCGGAGGTTTTACGGTTAGCCAGGAAGGGCGAGGCGAAGGTCAGTGTGGGAGAGATGGTGGAGAAAGTTGAGGCGTTGACTAGGCCGAGTGAGAGGGATGGCAAGGTCAGTGGGGAGGAGAAGAGGAACTATGCCATCGGACGGCGGTTTGCGTTTCAGGCAATTCTGCAGAGCGATGCTTTGTCGGAGAAGGCGACGTCGGAAGAGGATGCGAGGGTTGTATTTGATGCGGTGGCGGAGTTGGCGGCGGAGAAGGATTGGTTGAGGAGTGAGTGTGGACTCATGCTGCATGAATGGTTGAAGGCTCCGGGCGGGGAAGTGAAGGCGGATGTTTTGAAGGCGTTGGTGGAGGCGTGGGCCGCGAAGGGGCTGGTGAAGACGCCTGAGGGAGTAGCGCTGTGGTTGACGATACGGGCCAACTTCGAGGGCTTCAAGTTGCCCAAGGGTCATTGGCATCACAACAACCCGTTGTCGTCGCAGGAGCGAGCACTTTTGACGAAGGTGCTGCTCAAGACCGCGGACGATTCAACAGAGACCGCGACCGATGGCGCTACCACGAAGAAGTCGGCTGGCACGCGAGACTCGATTCCGAGCTTCGCTTGGGGCGTGGTGCTCTCTCATCTATACGAGCAAAACAACGGCAAGGAATTCGCACAGTTCTGGGAAGACTGCGTGGCGAAGCCCATGTTCTCCGCCTCCTCAAAACCGGAGAGGAAGTTTCTTGGCTTGCAAATCTTCACCAAAGCACTGGCCAGTGCACCCGCGGAGCTTCTGGGCAAAGTCACCCACGCGAACATCATTCGGTGCATTCTCGACCAACGTGCGAAGCCTGATCGGTATCTGTTTGAGGCGGCCAAGCCTCCGCTCAATCAGATGGCGAACCGGGCAAAGAGTGATCCTGCTGCTGGTACGGAGATTGTCCGTCAAGTTCTGACCGTGCTACCTGCTGGCCCGCTGGATAAGTTGACGAAAGCGACCATCGACTCAATGCTAGCGGTGGTCGCTCCTCTTGAGCCATTGGTGCAGACATTTCATGATCTTTGCTTACGGCCGGGTGTGTCGGACTCAAGTGAAGCTGAGAAGAAACGCCGTATGCTGGCAGACTTCATGCTGGAAATGGTACGAATCCGGAGGAACGACGAGAGTAAGAAGTGGCTGGAGCCTCTTTTAAAGCACCTCGCTGAGCTGGCGTATGCGGAAGTGGAGGGAGACGTTTCGCCCAAGGTCACGGAAGCCAGTCGAGCCGTGTTTCGCGAAAAGCTGATGCTGGCGTTGGGACACCTGATGGACCTTCCACTCGAGCAAGCGGTGGTGCATACTGCGATCGTGGTGGACAACCTTCATTCCGCTCGCAAATCACTTGTGAATGAACTGGACAAAGACGCGAGTTCAGCCATCAAGGCCGCCCGCGCACAGATCGCCAGCGCCGAAGCCAAGGAGGACGCCGAAGAAAGTGCTAACAAAATCAATCTTGCGTTTCGTCTCCTGCTCGGTCTTGGGATTCTACAAGTCTACAAGCAAGAGCTGGAGAGTGTCAGCGTCCTACAAGACATCGTCACCTGCTACAGCAGCCCACAAGACGATGGCGACGCTTCAACCATGTTGGTCGAGCTACTGCTCAGCTTTGTGTCCAAGCAATCTGCGCTGTTCCGGAAGCTTGCCGAGCAAGTCTTTGCTGCATTCGCACCGGATGTCACGGCCGAGGCACTGCAGAGCATGATTGATATTTTGTCGCAGAAGGAGAGCTTGGCTGGGCAACAGGAATTGTTCAAGCAGGGTGATGAGGAAGACGAGGATGAGGAGGAGGAGGAGGACGAAGAAGCGTCCGATGTCGAGATGGAAGACGTAGAGGACGCGTCAGACGTGGAGATCGTGAACGGAGGCGTGGCTGGCGCGGACCAGGACGACTCTGACAGCGACTCGGACTCGGACAGCGATGCATCGTCTCCTGCTGGCGAAGAGGACGAGGAAGCTGCCTTTGACCGCAAACTCGCCGCTGCTTTAGGCACAGCTGATATGGACGACGATGCTGCCTCTGACTCCGACGGCTCGGACATGGACGACGACCAAATGATGGCGCTGGAACCACATCTCACTACCATTTTCGCCGAGCGCAAAAAGGGCTCACATACCAAGCAGGACAACAAGGACGCCAAAGCGAATATTGTCAACTTCAAGAATCGTGTGCTTGATCTCTTGAATGTCTATGTCAAGAGTCAGTACGGAAGTCCACTGGTGTTGGATCTGCTGCATCCGTTGGTCACCTTGACCCGGACAACGGGCAGCCAGCCAACGGCGAAGAAGGCCTGCGACTTGTTGGTGACGCTTTTCAATGCTTGCAAAGACCACAAGTCTTACCCTGAGGCTCCCATTCTCTCCACATCCGACTCGGAGGCCGAAGACGACGAGGGAAAAGAGGAAGAAGATGACTCCGACGACGAAGGGACTGTCGAAGCAAGTCCTATCTACCTCATCCTGATGGCCATACACTCGGAGATGATGCACGGCGGCTCCAAAGTGCATGTGACGGCTTGTAGTCGTACGTCGCAGTTCTTGGCCAAGCTTCTGATCAATCAAGATCCGGAACACTGGACGAGGGTCAATGCTATGTACGGCGAGTTGCAGGCGCGCTGGAGGGTGGATCCGGCGAGTAAACTGCATGGGAGTGTGTTCAATGATTGGCACAGTTTCTCGATGCAGAGGAGTGGCGTGTGAGGTGCATGGAGACGCGGTGTGCTTCATCGACATCACGAGCGCAGGACATTGTGCAGTATCGACTGAGCTTGTCATCAAATCAACAATCCCCGACATTACATTCAACGTACGAACTACGAGACATTAAGCCATACTCCGACCCATCACTTCCTCGCTTGCCAGTGCACCGCTTTCTCGGCTCCAAACCGCGACCCAATCACCAGCAATGCAAAGGCTTCCGTCCACATATGGTTCCACCTCGCATCCGCTCCCGGTAGACATTTGCTCTGAATCATCTTCGCCGCCAATTCTGCGGTGCCGTCGATCTTCAAGATCTCCGTCAGGAAATGCGAGGCCACCAAACGTGCCGCGCCGCCGCCATTCTTCACGTACTGCTGGTGTACCTCGCTCAGCACAGACGCCATCTCCGCGAACAGCAAGTCTCGCGTGATTCGACAGAGCGGCGTTTTCGGGTACCATGGGCAATCGTCCGATCGAAGGTATGTCGGCGTCCATTGGTTGGCGTACTGCCGCAGGAGAGGTTTCGGCGTGGTGGATACCGCTGTCCAGGTGTCCAGGAGGAGCCGATGCGAGAGCGTCAATTTGTGCAGAGGGAGCGCTAGCACGCAGCAGGCATGCATCTCCCAGCCATGACCCCAGCCACCCTTTGGTATGTCGCGCCATCTCATCTTGTGCTGTCGTGGGTTTTTGCATCCCTCCAGCCTCGCGCACCATCTTGCCTTGTGCGTCGCCCGCTCCGATCTGGTACGCGGTGGCTGCAACTCTTCGTTCAATTCCACCGAGTACTTCCCAATCCCTTCCGACGTGACATGGCATCCCCACGCAATCCCAAAAGCCTGCAGACATCTAAGAGGACTGCCCACATGCTGTGTCCACTCTCCTTCTGGATCACGTTTCGGGCACATCATGAACGGCTCCAGATCAATCGTCAACGACGACAACTTGGCTCCACTCAGCAAAATCCACAGCACCTCCGCATTAATCATCGTCACGGCTCCACAACACCCTCCAACCCACACAGCCCGTCTCTCCCGCAAAATCCCCTCCCGTAACCGCACCTCTTGCACCCAAATCGACTCTTCAACCTTCCTCTCCACGACCCTCAACCCCGTCAACTTCCTCAGCACTCGCGGCGCCCGGCCCAACATGACCTCCACCTCACTCGACGTCAACGTGAGCGTATTCAACGCATAAAACGTCTCCACCGCGAGCGGATACAAGTCCCGACACGTCCGCATGACGGCCAGATTCAGGACTCGACCGGGTGGGTATAAGTGCGGCAGACTCGGGTCGTCGGCCCAGCTCTCCAGGCGATTGCAGAGGTCGAGACAATGTTGATACCACGGTTTCCGGAGCGAGAGGTACAGTCGGATGAGCCAGGGGTCTTTTTCGGAGGGGGGGACGGCGGGACTGGGGAGGATGGGTATGCAGGTGCATTTGTGGTGAGGGTGTGGGGTGGTGAGGTGCGTGGTGGAGGACTCGGAGGCGATGACGAGGTGGAGGATTTGGAGGAGGAGCTCGTCGGGGAGGGCGAGCAGAGGGGATTTTTGGGGGATGGTGGGACGTAGGTTGCGGAGATGTCGATGTTGCCCGCGACGAAGGGAGGGGTGGTAAAGGGGAATTCTGTCGAGATGTTGCATTGTCGCAGGATCATGTGAGCGAGACAGAAAGAGATGTGTGCAGAAAGGTTTTGGAAGTCTGTTTCCTCGTGGTCAAACGATGTTTGACGTTGTCGAGTGCCACACGAGATGTGTTCGATGTCGGGTTAAAGGAGGACGATACCTGAATGAGCTGCTTATTTATGCATATCCTTCGAAATTGCTGCGTGTGCGTGTCCAAGGGATGTTTTCTTGGGGAGCCTCTCGTGGACCTGCCGTAGATGCTCATGCAAGTCCATTGGGTCGCATTGGTGCTATTGATACTTTAGCCTCTCCCCGGGTCCGTGGTCTGCTCTCACATTCTCCGGTCGACCAATCCACGGTACCGTAATCTCATAGTTTGCTTCTCCCACTTGATCAATCGCCATACAGGCCTCCAGAGAATAGATAGATCGGCGATGTGAGGGTTCGAAACGTAGTGGGAGGTTGGAGTGAAATCGGGCAGGTTATCACGACATGATCCAATGTCAGTGCGCTTTGACGTTTGACATTTGACTGGATCGTTACGATTCTCGCGGTGTCGTCAAGTCTGTATCCTCTGCGTATGATGAATGAAAGGAAATTATTGAAAATTCTGTGCCCACAAGCGTCAATCTTGGACATGTTCATCGTTCGACTCCAATCTCACCGACATCGACTTTCTGTCTACTCATCATACTCGACAGTCAACGAAGTCGGGAAAGGAGACTCCTTCGCATTGTCATCCAAGTAGTTCGTCAACGTCACCCCCGCAACCACATGCTTCGTCGTGGTGAACATTCCATTCTTCCCAGGAGCAGCACGCACATTCTTCAGCTTGAACACCTCTCTCAATGTGGCCGCCAAAGCAGGGAGGACCAGCTTCGAGCCTAAGTCTGCGTGCAGTCCGCTGCGGAGCATGAAGTAGCTCTCCGTTGGGCGGGTTGGATCAATCGTATCCGGACTCGGAAAGGCGGTTGCGTCTCGTGAGGAACTGGAGGTGGCGATCAGAACGATCTGGTCCCTCTTGATGCGAACCGATCCGTTCGTGCCATCTTCGACGGTGACATCTTTGGTCGCGACTCGTGGGAGACCTGGGATGACACCGGCGTGGCGCATGCCTTCTAGAACGTAGCCTTGCAGTTCAGTCTCTGAAGTAGCATCGTTTTGGTGCGCGAGCTGCACGATTCGCTCCTTGTGCTGGGCGTTATCCGGACGAAGATAGAAGGCGATAAGAAGTGACGCTTGTTGGGTCACAACACCGGCGACTGGGGCACCCATCCCGATGCAGTCGGTGACCAGATCCCTCATCGGAAGCTTCGAGTCGTTCAAGGCGTGGTAGAGACGATCAGCTTCTGGACCGACTTCGTATGCAGAGCCCTTGGCGAGCCAGTCGACCACGGCTTCTTTCACGCCTTGTTGGGTCTTGAGGTGCGTTTCGAAGATGTTTCGTAGGACCGGCTCGGCCTTTTGGTATCCATCCCGGAGCTTCCATTCGTTGATGGGGAGGATGTTGAAGTTCTGATATAAGAAGATGGCCATGTACATATCGAACAGGCGAGGAAGAGACAGCAGGCCCTTTGGATTCCTGGCGGTTTTCAAAGGAATGGCGAAGTGCTCGGCCAGCCACATGATCGGAGCGACGTTCGTCACGTCGCGCACAACGTCAATAGAGCGCTTCGAGCCGGCGTACTTGAGAGAGCTCTCTTTGATGAGTCTGGCCACGTTTTCCCCGAAGTACTTGCTGGTCTTGCGATCGAAACCATCAGTGAAAAACACCTTGGGGAGGAAATTGGTCTTGTCCATTGAGAATGCCGTGCGGAAAGTCTGCTCGTCTTCGAAAACCTGCTTACATCCGGCTTGGGTATGGACGGCGACGATGCCACCATCGCTTCTGTTGCGCTTCAAGTCATACTGGTCGATCGACTTGTTGCCCTTCAGGATACCTGCGACTGCCTTCGGGGTGTAAAAAGGCAGCAGAGCGTACGGCGAGGTGCCCTTGTATGCATCAGGAAGTCCAGTGAAGAGAAGGTGTGGAAGCATTCCACCGTATGAGCCTCCAGGAAGACTCCCCAGCTTTGCAAAGCCCCAGTTGGTCAAAGTGTTGCTGTTGAAGTCGTAGCTGAGGAAGCGATCACCACGGACCAAGGCGACGGCGTCATTCAAAATTCCACGCCCTGTCGTTTGACCTGGACAGACTCCGCTACCCGGCATAGGTGGCTTTGTACACTCGGCCATCAAGCCTGGATACAATTCCAAATTGTCAATGTGGCCGTACAATAGCTCAGCAGCACGGGCGGTCTTCTTGTCCGGATTCCAGTCCTCGAACGAGTCGTAGGCCTTCAAGTTGAGGTATTTGCGGAATCTGTAAATGGCATCAGTATGTTAAGAGACTTCGGAGACCGCTGTACTAGCACACTCACTCGTTCATTGTGCAAACTTTGAAATGGTTCCGAGCTTGCAGCTGACCCATCAAGTCAACCACCTTCAAGCTGGCCGGTGTTCCATGAGCACCGAAAGCGTGCGCTGGTTCGTCAACGCAACTCTTCAAAATCTCACCCAAATCATTGTCGCTGAAGCGGCCATCAGCTCCGCGCTGGATGCCGCCGAACGTCCACAAACGAGGCTCGGTGCTCATGAGTTTGTGACCTTGCGTCTTCACAACCTTCTTGAATGTCTCGGCGGTGACGTCGTCGATATGACCAATCTCAGGAGCGGATTCACGGATAATGTCCTCCATCCACTGTGCATCGGCGGCACTCAGCGCGGCGTGCCAGTGATAAAGCACGGCGAACTCGGTTGAGACTACATTGCCGGTAGCTCTTTCGACTCGAGATCCTCCTTTCTTGATCTCAGCACCGAGGTCGAGCGACCACTCCGAGTTGGCGCGCGGCGTGTTGAGAATGGCGGCGACGTAGTCCTTCAGTACTACGGTTGCGAAGAAACCGACGTTGATGTTGCGAGAGAGTTGGAAGATGTCGTTGTCTTGCCTGTCAAGTCGTCAGTGCCTGGAGCAATGCTAATCATTGCCTTCAACAGACTCACCATGCCTGCTGTTCCTCGTCGAGACTATCCCATGGCTTGTACTTGCCGTCCTCATTAATAGTGTACAGGGACTGCGCAACCTCGTTGTGGTTCCTCGAAAACATGATTAAGACCGCAACAACACCCGGAGGCATCATCATGATCCTCTCAGAGGCGATAGAATCAGGGTATATTGTGCCGTTGTTGTATGTCCGCACTCTCTTCTGCTCCACTTCGGTATTTCCATACAGTGTGCTGAGGTCGACATAGCTGGAAGTCTCGTTGATCCAGTGATGCTCGCGAGAGGTCTGAAAGCACTCGTGGATGACAATGGTCGCAAAGCTGAAGAAGAGACGATTTAGGCCGGAAGGATGTTCGCGGAAAGGTCCGTCACGCTTCAGCAATTGCTCGAAGACAAGTTCGACGTCTGGAAGATTGGGTCCCTTTGGCTTCAAAGGTGGCACACTTCGAGAGTATGGTGTCCTAGCCTTGCCCATTTCTGGCTGCCACGGATTGTTGCCGCCGCCATCATGTCGACGATAACGTGAGTTTGGTCCCGCGAGCGTGGCAGCTGGGTGAGGCAAATCATTCCACAGCATACCAATGAAGCCATTTGACACCGTCGAGGCAAGACCACTGTTTGAGGGGAGTGATTGAAGCATAGATACGCCGTTTTCGAGGAGGAGTTGCTTGTCGTCTAATGGTTCGCCGCCTGCCATGTCGACGAGTGCGCCGCCGAGCATCTTCATATTCTTCACACCGATCGATGAAAGATCAGACATCAGCGACGTCTTCTCTCCGTTGGCTCCATTGGTCTCTTCTTTCGACCTTCGATCCGGGGCGCTGGATGGCTTACGCCTGATTGAGCCCAGAAGGCTCTTGAGCTGACCGACTGCCATGATAGCGGAATCGTGCGGCCAAATGCTGTCTAGGCAGGTTGAGAGCGCGAGGAATGCAATGAAAAAAGGGAAAAGTAACAACGGCGGAATGCTTCTCACGCACGAGCAGCTGCCAAGTACGTGTACGATAGCTCGTTGAGCTTTGTTTTGCATCCTACCCTGAGCGGCCTGAGCACTTCGACGCTCTGTTGCGACATCGAAACGTAATGATCGGGACATGATTGGACGGCCGAGCTGTGTACGTGTCCGTGAACACGGACGATCACAGCGCTTTGGCGAGCAGCCTCCGGAGGTACGGTATGGGGGTTGCCTGGTGCTTGGACGAGCGCAAACGGCGCGAGATAACGTGTGGGTCCGAACCTGTTCGAGGCATTGCGTAGCTCGGGATTGGGGCCCTTCCGAAGCTCAACGGCGAATAGGATGTCTGATTGGGAGGACGTAGCTGTCATCGCTCGATCAGCTGGGGGGAAAAATCGTGGAGACTGGCAGATTGTCTCGCACTTTGACGATTCTTATGTGCGAGAGATGGTTGTGCGTTGATGCTACTGCAAAGCTTGCAGTAGTTGCTAGTGGAACTTGTGGTAGTGGTGCTGCAGGTGAGGTCAATGTCACCGCTCCAACCCACCTAGTTCTGCCACTAGCGCCGACCTGGAAAGTCTATTTTTCTCCGCGCCAATCGACAGATGTGGTGGTGGAGTCTTGCGTAGTGCAATGACCAGATCAGTCGAGATCGACATGCCGGCTATGGGCGCGACGGTCCAGAAGGCGCGAAGCGGATGGTCCATCTGGTCGAGTCTCAGAGCATGTTGCATGTAGCGGCGATCGGTTGCATGGTCAAGGTGATACGTCCCATGCATTTTGTGTAGCGCAGCAATTTGCAGAATCCACGTCACCAAGTCGTGGAGCTCTCTGTCTGTAAGATTTGGCGTTGCCTCTTCACGCAGGTGCCGTGCAACCTTTCTCCGGCTTCACAGCAGCCGCGAGTACGACATTCGAAGCCTTCAATATGGCAGCGCTAGCAACAGCCCAGACTGCGAGTCCAGCATCCGACACAATGCCTGAGCGTCTGCCCAAACACATCCGTGCTGTCAATGATTCGAAGGCGTACAAAGTCCAAGAGCGGACCTTGATCATCTGTCTGGATGGCACCGGCGACAAATTCGACAGCGATAACAGCAACATCGTACACCTCGTCGGCTGTTTGAAGAAAGATGATCCAACTCAGGTGACCTACTACCAGACCGGCATCGGAACGTATGACGGTGGAGGTCTGAGCAATGGCCTCAACGCCTCTCTGGACATGGCAGTCGGCAGCGGTCTTGGAGTGCACATTCGGGATGCGTACAAATTTCTCATGCAAGCCTACAACGAGGGTGAGTCGTTGAAGGACACAAGGCCTGCAGCATCCGAGACTGCTCTCGGGCTTTGTCAGGTCGTGGTTTGTCTCGCCATGCTCTCCCAGCGTCGCTAACGGTTATGACCAGGCGATAAGATATGCCTTTTCGGCTTCAGCAGAGGAGCCTACACAGCGAGATGCCTTGCAGGTCAGTAGACTGTTCCGGCAGTACGAGCAGATACTCATTCCGAACCACGACAGGCATGATTCACAAAGTTGGCCTTCTCCCAGCCCACAACGTCGCACAAGTGGCATTCGCGTACCAATTCTACAAGGATGACTCCGCCGAGGGATGGAAGATGTCGCGAGATTTCAAGCGCACATTCTGCATCAACGTCAATGTCCATTTCATCGGCGTCTTCGACTCTGTTGCCAGCGTCGGGTTCATTCCGAGGAAGCTCCCGCTCAGTGCCACCCCCACCAACAAACCTCTATACTTTCGACATGCCATGGGCCTGGATGAGCGAAGAGCAAAATTCAAGGTGTCTCGGTACCAGTTCCGGGAAAGTGTCGAGTCGCGACAACCTGGAGGTGAAGACAAGTGGAAGGTTGCTGCCCTTCACGAGCAGCCACGCACGCATCCAGAAGCAAAGTCTGACGGTGGCCTTACCAATGGTTCAGGCCACGTTGAAAAAAGGCACCAGCCAGTGACTGCGCAGACCGACAGTCTGGAAGTGTGGTTTGCTGGATGTCATGCCGATGTGGGTGGTGGTGCTGTGAATAACGAGGTCCGGCACAAGCTATCGCAGATACCGCTTCGATGGATGATCCGGCAGTGCTTCGAGTGCGACACGGGGATCATCTTCAGCACTCATCGGCTTGCTGAGGAAGGACTAGATGTTCACACTTTATCTCCAAAGTACACTCCTCTGGAACGGCCGACCGCCCCACCACCGATGCACTTGATGGAGAAGTACGAGGCCGGCGAGCTTGGGCCGATCAGTAGGAGGACCACCGCATTGGAGGAAGTGGACGAAGACGACAACAATAATCGTGATGAAGGCTCGTTCAAGTTGAGAATTTGGGAAGACGACGAGAAGCAAGTCCTCTCAAGCGAGTACACGCCAGAGTTGGCAGAGGACTACTTTGACGCCATATCACCCTTGAATGACCAGCTGGTGGACGCAAAGGGTTGGTGGGTGCTCGAAGTGTGGCCGATCAAAGTGAGGGTGCAACCAGAGGGATCCGAGAACTGGGTGAAAAAGGTACGCATGAATCTTGGTCGACATCGTCCTGCGCAAGAGCTGGCGCCCAATCTACACTGGACAGTGCAGCAGAGGATTGAAGAGAAAGGGTACCAGGTAAAGACGAGGACCAGCAAGAACGCGAAGTGGAGGATCGTGGTGTGAGTGGTGGTTCCAGCATGTAGAATCCGTACATCGTGTCTGGCGCGAAGCTCGCCTTCTACGCCGTTCACTAAATGCAAATTTCTTTCTGTTAGTGAATCTTCTTCAAGGCGTGATAATGGTGGTCGGCGGCATGGAGGCACATGTCAATCAGACTAGGCGCGGTAGACCAGGTGCAAGTGAATGAGAATGTGGATGGTGAGGGAAGGGAAGGGATGGGACATGGAAGTTTGGCGCGCCCTGCTTTTGCGCCACGTCATGTTCAGGTACGAGCGGGGGGAGCTTCGAGCAAACACAAACCCTACGCCACGATCTTTGGGCAAGGTAGCTACAATTTTGATTCGTCGTCCATCATCTTCCTCGAAACAACACTCATCCTCGCCGCCAACATGGCCTCTTGTCCGCACGTATCCTCCGCCACGCTTCGACCCCCACGACCCTCACAATCGGTATACCGAGAAGACTGCACTTTGTGCTTTGATGGCGCCGATGATTCCGCTGGCCTGGATGTCTGTCTGCACTGCTTCAACGGAGGCTGCGCAGGCGAGAGAGTACACGGACGTCTCCACGCTCAGCAGTTCCAACATCCACTTGCTGTCAACATCACCCGTACCCGCAGGCGCAAGCAGCGTGACGATGGCGAGCCAGCAGCCAAAATCAGCAAGCTCGAAATCAAGGCGGAGACCGATGCCGATCGATACGACACGAAGACAGAAGTCAAGTGTTTTGAATGTGGTCTGGCAGGAATTGATGCTACCGGTATCATTGGCGAAGTTGTCCAAGGCGTGCTGAAGGCGAACACGTTCGCGCAAGAGCAAGAAGTCAAGGCATGGCAGCTGGAGATGGAGACTTGCGAGCATGTGCTTTGTCTGCAGCAAGATTCGGGACGCACAATCGCTAGTGGCGACCTGGGACAATGTCAGGGCTGCGAGCTGAAGGAGAACCTCTGGCTGTGTCTGACGTGTGGCAACCTGGGATGTGGACGACAACAAATGGGTGGCCTCCCTGGCAACTCACACGCCCGAATCCACGGTGACGCTACTGGGCATCCTGTAGCCGTCAAGCTTGGGAGTATCAGCGCCGAGGGAAACGCAGACATCTACTGCTACACGTGTGACGAGGAGCGTTTGGATCCTGAGCTGGTGGCTCATCTTGCAAATTGGGGCATCGATCTGACTGGACGGGTCAAGACGGAGAAGACGTTGGGAGAGATGCAACTGGAACACAATTTATCGTACGAGTTCAGCATGCTTGGGGCGGATGGCAAGCAGCTGAAACCCATGTTTGGGCCTGGCTTGACTGGGCTGAGCAACCTGGGCAACAGCTGTTACCTCGCATCCATCTTGCAATCACTCTTCGCCATGCCCGAGTTCTCCGAGCGGTACTACCGCCCTGATGAGCCTCTACCACCTCTGACAGAACCGGCCGCCGATTTGGAGGTCCAACTACGCAAACTCGCAGATGGTCTGCTCTCTGGTCGCTACAGCAAGCCGGACTCTCGCGTCACATCCGAAAACCCAGACGAGGTGGTACACCAAAAAGGCATCGCGCCTGCGATGCTCAAACACCTCATCGGGCGTGGTCATGCCGAGTTCGGCACCATGTCGCAACAGGATGCATTTGAGCTGCTACTGCACCTACTGAAGCTCATTTCTCGCTCCCAGCAAGGCGCACGCAGCCAGTACAAGGACGTTACTGATCCTGTAGACTCATTCCGGTTCTACATGGAGCAGAGGTTACAGTGTTTGCAATGCAAGAAGGTCCGATACCGTCAGGATGAGATGGAGAACATCTCGGTAGCAGTGCCGATCAAGCGTCTACCCCAAGACATGGACACGACCGGAGACACGAATGAGAAGAAAGAGCAGTTCGAACCAGTCACACTCAAGCGATGTCTCGACGACTTCACCGCCCCAGAAGTCGTTGAGCTTACCTGCAACGGCTGCGGCAACAAAGGCTTCACCAAACAGACCCTTTTCAAGACTTTTCCGACCATCCTTGCGATCAATGCGAGACGCTTTGAGATCGTCAATTGGGTCCCCACCAAACAGGATGTGCCTGTCATCGTCGGTGATGAGGTCTTTGACATGGAAATCTACCGCAGCAAGGGCAAGCAAGCTGACGAGGAGGCACTCCCCGAGGACAAGGCTACTGCCGCTGGTGGAAGCAGTGCTTTCGCGCCGAATGAAGCCGCTTTGGAGATGCTGATGAGCATGGGCTTCCCGCGTGTGCGCTGCGAGAAAGCCCTGCACGCCACCGGCAATGCGGATGCAGAGGCGGCGACTGGATGGTTGTTTGAGCACATGGAAGATCCAGACATTGATGTTCCGATGGATGCTGGGAGCACTGGAGGTGCCAGTGCGGCTGCCAGTGGCGCGCCCGACCCCGAAGCGATCGAGAACCTGGGCAACATGGGCTTCTCTGCACCTCAAGCCCGACAGGCGCTGAAGGAGACTAGCGGTGACATGGAGCGTGCGGTGGACTGGCTCTTTTCACACCCCGATGCTGTTGGCGACTTTGGCGAGGACGACACCATTGCTGCCGCAACATCCGATGCCCCACAGCAGATTGAGATCGAAGACACGAAGCCTGCCAAGTTCTCCCTCAGCAGCATTGTTTGCCACAAGGGCTCTAGCATTCATGCGGGCCACTATGTGGCTTTTGTGAAGAAGGACGCTCGCTGGGTGTTGTTCAACGACGAGAAGGTTGCATTGGGCGGAGATGTTGACGAGATGAAAAAGTTCGCGTACGTTTACTTCTTCAGGAGGGAGAGCGTTTGAAAGCGATGACGACAGTAATGATGACGACAACTGAGACGAGACGGGAGGCGGTTTTGTGATATTGGGCATGGTGTGCATGGTATGAGAAACTGATCAGGTACCCACGGATGGGAGCCTTGATGTTGTATGGATCTGCATTGTCTCGCGTGGTAGAGAAACAGTCGCTGTCCCAGTCATGGAGCCTGATGCTCTGGCTGACAACCATTACAAGATAGAAAGAGGAAAAGCCTCCACTGCGATTGGTCTCCTCCTTGCACGTAGTTTCTACCTCGTCGACGGGCACCAACAATGCCCTGTTCAGTGTGCTGACCAGATGGCTGCCAAATCTTCGCCCAATGCTCATTACGACCACCCATCGACCACAGCACAGCCGCGGACTTTCTATTCTTGGGACGCCTAGTGTTACTGGCCTCCAGGACTGCAAAGCAGCAGAAGTTGCATTCAATGACCGAGAGAGCGCATTCCAGGTTGTGTCAGCCCAGCCTCGAACCTCACGTCATCCTCTCGTTGCTGGGCGCTGAGTCCGATGACATGAAGTCCCAGACAAGGATCCTTCCTCTTGGCTTTCCTCTGCGCATCCTGGAAGATCCCTTGAGGCTGATCATGACAAGCAATACGGCAACCAATGATCGCTCCCATCTTGCTGGTGACAACGTGTCGACGTGGCTGGACTGCAGGTGGTCCAAAGCACAACCCGGTCAACGATCCCCAGCTTCCGCGGATCTGACATTTCCACCGTTCACCTCACCCTGCTTTATGGTGCACTGCCAGACTTGGCGACTAGGAAGCCGTCGGCGGTTGTGACGGCTGCGGACGTGTCGGCCTGAATGTTGTCGTGGCCGTGATGGCCGCAATGCTTGGAATCTTGTTCCATACTCACTGCCAGCTGAGCTCGTCTGCGGCGTGCGTCACCGTGGTTGGCTATGGAAGATGCCATGCAGCATTGTGCTGTGTATAAGTATATCTGTGGGCTACGGTCCCGCCTTCTTTTGTCATCGTCGTCTCAGCAATATCAGACATTCCGCGCTTAATCTTTCCGTTCAACAAAATCTCGTCCGCATCGAACCCAAAATGGCTATCAAAGGTGGCCTATTGCGTCTAGTCAAGATCGCCTGCTACTTGATAGCATTCTGCTGTGCAACGGTCATCACCGGAGCTTTTGCCTGGGTGAGTATGATACAGAGCGAACACCTCTCGAAACAACATCTGACGACTGCTCAAGTTCTGCGTCGATCGCGATGAGTGGGAGGACCGCAACCTCGCATCTCTAGTCATCGGAGCCGCCACGATGCTCTACGCCCTCGTTGCTGCGCTCTTCACCTGCTGCACAGCCGGCATATCCTTCTTCGCGGTCATCAGCATCTTCCTGGATATCGTCTTCGCGGCTTTGATGATTGCCGTAGCGGCCATTAACAGCTCCGCAACAAACGGCTGCGAACGACCGCCATACCCTCGCATTATCTACAGACGGTCCCGACTCCTGGATTGTGAACTCTTTGTGGCTGCTTTTGCCGTTGCGATTGTCGCTATTTTCATGTTCATTTTGACTGCGGTCACACAAGTCTTTATTCGAGGACATAGCCGCAAGGCGCACGTTAGCAAGGGTACGTTCAGCCGAAACTCGATGTGGCGTGGACAAGACTGACGGGTCACAGCTTGAACGACGAACGCCAATGACACCACGAATGGACCTGGAGAGTGCGAGAAGATGTTCAACATCGGGAACGAAGTGACGACATCACGTAATGTACATCATGCGAGGAGCATGGGTCGGGGAGATGCGCGGCGGTACGGTGTTTGAGGTGAGCAGCCTTGGAATCAATGCAGCGAGCGATTCTTTGAAATGTAATACCACGAAATAATTGAACCACACGAGATCTCCCGCAACATCTCACCTACGGCATTCCCGCCCTCACATTATCCCACTTACTGTACGGGTAGTTCAGCACATTTTGCGTCGTCTCTCTCTGCGTGATGACACTCGCGAACGCCGCGATCGAACTCCTCCCGTCCGTGACGACGAAGTCACCATTTCCTTCCCACCACATCCCTCCTCCCAGACCTTTGCTTGATATATAGCTGGCCTTGGACTTGGTGATCTGAGGCGTATCGAAGGAGATGATCATTTTGGAGCTGCTGTCGTAACTCCATGATGCGAGGGCTTGTGTGTTGGTGTAGACCTTGAAGGTGCTGATGGAGCCGGAAGCTGGGATCGCCTGTGTATTAAAAAGTCAGGCACTGCGTATTCATCGCGGTCAAGGAGAAGGCCGAGACACATACCTTGTAGTCCCAGATACCGGCTTCCCACGATCCAGTACTTCCTGCACCAGTAAACGCTTGCCCAGGAGCGGTTGCTTGAGTAAACTGTCGTCCGTATAGCGGCATGCCCAGAATCATCTTCCTTGAGCTGGCACCTTTGGCGATATACTGCTGGATCGCATAGTCCGCATTGAATGGAGTCGATGCAGGGTTCGAGGTACTCGCAAACACATTCGCTTGGTGCCCGACGACTTTGTCCCACGAACCGGAGAGGTCGTACGCCATCAAATTCCACATGTCGAGCAGCGGATTCATGGCTGGAATGTTGAGGAGATTGTACTTGTCCGGTCCGGCGGAGACGGCGGCAGTGAGTAGGAACTGAGGAGAGCCAAAAACGGTGGAGGAGTACTTATTGAATTCGCTGCGGACGGCTTGGAGGAGTTTGACAAAGTTGGCTGCTTGGGTGGTGTCGGCCGGGAACTCCCAGTCGATGTCGAGGCCATCAAAGCCATGGTCTTTGAGGAGCTGGACGGCAGAATGAGCGAATCTCAATCAGCCCGCGTCGGTGGATGCTGGACCCTGCGGAGCAAGTCAGTACGATGGAGGAAATATCCAAGTCCAAGGTCACGAACAGCAAAGTTGGCACTGTACGACCATCCTCCGATGCTCAATGGCGTCTTCAATTGTCTGTTGTTCTTCTTCAGAGTATACAGCTTCTTGAGCGAGCCGTAAAGATTTTTGGTGTCACCAGATGGACGACCAATGTCAATATCGGCCCAAGTGTCGCTGAGGTACACCTGACCGGTGCTGGCGTCGATGTTGGCAAAGGAGTACAGCACATGGGAGAGCTTCGAGGCAGTTATGTTCTCGATCTGGTAATTCCGAGCGTATATGTCCCAACTGCATAGCTTGTCAGTACACAGTCTGCCACGTCGGCACAGAACGGATCATACTTGGGGAAGTACAAGACGGATTTGTACGAGGAATAACTGTCTTGACGGGCGTGCTTGGAACTGCGTGAGACGACCGACTTGAGAGCTTCGAGAGGGATGTCGGCCGAGACCAGACCAGTGCGGGCTTGCGTCGCATTGCTGTATTTCGTCGGTGGTACGTTGCTGAGAGCCTGCAAAGGATTAGTCAAAGCTGAAGCGAAAGGGAGCAACATTAGCGCCGCTGTAGCGATTTCAATGAAAAGAGTGAAAGGCATGTTGGCAACGAGCGTCTTGTATATAGTAGAAAACAATTAAACGAGAAAGTGATGGAACGACAGACGATCTGAGCGTGTCGCCCACCTCGTCGTGGTACCTATAGTTAAGCCTCGACGGTGCTTAACCGAATTCGAAAGCGCTACTATCCGCAGTACATTGCTGAGCAAAGTTGCGTTCAACACAAGGCCAGCCAATCCCGAAGCCTGGTTGCCAGAACAATAGATTTCGCACTCAGACAACCACAGCGGGAAGGCTGCCCAGCGAGGACCGAGACTGTCATTGGTTGGGCACAGATGCTGTCGCAATCACAAAAGGCTTTCGCCAACAAGCCTCCAGCCACGATGGCGGTTTCGAGAGCACCGTCACGCATCGGGTGACCGGGTGGACAACGAGGCAGTCGAAGGCAGATGGACCGTGTTCGCGAACGTACTAACCTGCTCCAGTTTTTATAGCGAGAGAGCCAGTAAGCATGTACTTAAGGCAGGACAGAGGGCGGAAGATAAGGTCCGAAAAAGGAGAGACTGGTCTCGACCGGTGGAAGGACCCTGAGGCGAGCTCAATCGTATCTTGCGCTCTTGGCATGGAGATCGTCTTCTGGCGGAGAATGGAACGTGTCCGCCGTCGAGGTTGAGATCTCTTTGTTGCCCGTTGTGGGTGGCATGCAGATTCGTAGCCCGAGCAAGTCCAGCATGTGAATCGCGAATGTGGGAGATCTATCATCTCGAACGCAGGGCATCCGCCCGTTGTTGTGGGTGTGCAGCTCTTGCAGGTCAGCGTGAGATGCTATACGAGGTAAACTGCCGTCGCGGGTGATGGGAGGGGAGGAACTACCAGAGAAGCAGTTAATGCCTGGGGCGTTGCTTGCTTAGTCATCCACGCTGGACATCCCTGGATCTGCTCCAAAAAAAAAACAATTTTCGCCTTTGCATCCTCTTCCCCTCCTGGACAAAGCATACTTTACAAATCGAAGCCTACTCTGAAGAAGCTGTCTCGCGTTCATGGCGGATTGGGCGATGCCAAATATCTTGAGGTCGTTTCCCAGGCATCACCCGAATCAATATCCGTAAGAGCGTGAGAGCGAGGCCGATGAGTAACGAAGAGGTCTTTCGGATCAGCGTGACACGTGACTTCCGACAAATTCACTCCATTTCTCCAGTGCGGGGAAAATGTCCGGATTAGGATGGTGGCCTAAATCGACGCGATAAGGATAGTAATATAAGAATAAGTATTACTTTTCCTTACCGAGGTATCCTATCGTTGTCGTTGTTATTATCGCTATCGTCGTCGTCCGTTGTTGATTTAGGCCACCATCTTAGGGTCATGATCTGCTGCACGAAAATCTTGCAGAGCAGGAGCCGGGCTAGCGGTGTCGATCGAGATGGCTTCAAGGCAAAACGTCGCCAGATCTTCGTCGAGAGTCGGCACTTGTACACTCCCTGGCATTGATCATGCTTCTCAATCCTCGTAAAAGCGGCGGGATTCCTGTATGCAACTGTCGCGCTGGGCAAATCGCTTCAGACCGGAGCCACGAATTTACAAGGGGATCCTTTACTGGATCTGCTTCAGCAATCTACTGTACATCCTGTACTCGACAGTCTGCAGGGCCATGCGTGGTATCTGTGAGATCTCGACGGCGATCACATACCAGACGTCGCCCCGAGCCTAAATCATTCGCTGTGAGGATCGACTCTGGGGCCTTTGCAGCGACGTTGAGTGTCAGAGCATTAACCGTGTTTGCCGTACGACGATCATCGAACGGTTTCTGAGGTACATAAGAAGGTAGGCATATCCTGCGTGCGGAGGGAACAGCCCACCACCATCTGCACTAAACATGCTCTCACTTGTCCTCTCCCTGGCCGGGCTCACAGCGGCCCAGCTGTTCGTCGGCGGGTCTTCTCCGATCGTTGATACTGGCTATGCACGCTTCCAAGGCAGAAGAGATGAAAACACCAAGACCGACAACTACCTCGGGATCCCATATGCTCATGCACCTCGATTCGACCACGCTCGCATCTTCAACGACCAGTTGAGCGGAGTCCAGCAAGCGACTCAGTATGGCGATGTCTGCCCTCAGCATCTCTTGGCTCCAAGCATTGTGTCGCCGGACGTTGGACAGGTATAGTCTTTGTCATCTCTCATCGCACGGAGCCATGGCTGACCTGAGGCGTTCTTCATCTCAAGGTAGGAGAGGCTCTCAGTTATGTTGAGGCTCTTCCTTTTGCCCAAACGGCTACGAAGCAGTCTGAAGACTGCCTCTCGATCAATGTGCAGAGACCAATGGACCAGAGTCTGAAGGATCTGCCCGTTGTTGTTTGGATCCATGGAGGTGGCTTCGAAGTCGGCGCATCTGGCGCACTCGGTGTCGATGGGACGGTACGTGGCAGTGATGCCGAGATAGTGAGAATAATGTGCTGATGGTCTTCGTCTCAGACGTCGCTACCTGGCGTTTTCTACCAGGGTGCCAGCATTGTGCAACGATCGCTGTCGATGGGCAAGCCCGTCCTTTTCACTTCGATCAACTACAGACTGCACCACTTTGGCTTCACTGCTAGCAGGGAATTTCAGCAAGCAGGGCTCCTCAACCTGGTGCGTTCGTACTTGAATGGCATGAAGGCCAGTCGTGTAACCCCAGACTGCCCGTCGGGGTAGTCCAGGTTCTCGGTCTGCTTTCAAGCTTTTTGTTCCACGACTGACACCCCTGTAGGGCCTCGAGGACCAACGTGTCGCACTGAGGTGGATTCAGAAGAACATCAAGGCCTTCGGTGGTGATCCATCGAAGGTCACAATCATGGGCGAAAGCGCCGGCTCATGGTAGGTTGGTTGAAGAATTTGGATATCGATGACCTCACGCTGATACGACAACACACAGGTCAGTCACTGGACATCTTGTCGCCAATGGCGGAGACAACGAAGGACTATTCCGTGCTGCCGTCGGCATTTCTGGTGGTCCATTGAGGGTCGACGGCCCAGAAAGACAACAAGCACTCTTCGACGACATGGTCTCCTACGTCGGATGCGATGGTGCTTCAGACAAGATCGCATGCCTTCGCCAGGCACCTTACGAGAAGATCTTCGCTCATGCAAACACCGTCAACAACTTCTTCGGTTTCAGAAGTCTGGCCTCCGCATGGACGCTTCGCCCGGATGGCAAGTTCCTCACGGATTCTCCAGACAGACTCGTCGCACAAGGGAAGATCGCCAACGTCCCGATCATGTACGGCGACATGGAGAACGAAGGCACCCTCTTCTCGCTCATCAACCAACTCAACATCACCACCACCGAGCTGGTCAAGGACTACTTCAAGACGTACTGGTGGCCCAAGGTCACCGAGACTCAGCTTGATCGGCTGATGGACCTCTACCCGACCGACGTTGCGAACTTCCCAGCTTCTGGCCTGCCACAGTACAAGCGCCTATCTGCCCTCATTGGCGACTACTCCTTCGAAGCCCAGCGTCGTTCACTCCTGGCCAAAGTGACCGCGAACAAATGGAACTACTACACCAAGTTCACCATCCCATTGTCGGTCGTTGGAGACTCCCTTGTGGGCAAGCTTTTGGGTGGATTGAAGCTCACTGCTATTCCGGTGCTCGGTAGCTTCCACGCGAGCGACGTATTCGTAAGTCAATCTAAGCTCAGATGGGGTCGCGGGCTCGACCTTGGGTGCTTCCCTGGCTTTCAGACCCATGCCTCGAACCTTTCGTATTTTTGCTGACCAATAATTTCTCTGCTCCTAGTTCTACTTCTTCGGCACAATTCCAGACACCGTCTCACTCAACACTCGCCATCTGCAAGGCTCTCTGGTGTCGTTCGTCCACGATCTCGACCCGAACCACGACGAAATCCCGAATTGGCCGCAGTGGAGCAGCGCCAACTTGGATACCATGCACTTCAGAGAAGAGGGTCTCGAACTGATCAAGGATAAGTACAGAGCAGAGGGAATGGCCTACATCAACGAGATTGGAGACTCAATCCGCATTTGAGTGAGGTGGAATTAGTAGTCAAGGCATACCTACGGCAAGACAGCAGGAATTGGGCACCTGACAGGACACTAGCTGCATGGTCCTATCCGTACTCAATACGAGATGAGTTCGTCAGTATCGATCTATCATTCCCGATGCTCCTAAACAGCCCACACCCCAAAGTGAACGCTCCAAACGCCCGCCAATTGCAACCCTATCCATACGAGGTCTGGCAACCCCATCTTGAAAGCTTCCTCGCTACCTTTCTACATCTCCTTCTACTCGCGATCCCCGTCAGTTCCATTCGCCTTGGCGTTCATGCTCAGCCTCGCGTAATGCTCATCCGAGGCCGCGACCCGCTTCAAAAGCACTTTGAGGAAGACGATGAACTCGCGAAGATCGGACAGGTACTCCGCATGCTTGATGACGAGCGACTCATTTGCGCTGATGTTTTCCTCGAGCAGAGTGTAAAAGGCAATCTTGCGGGTGACGGTGGCGGCGTTGTAATAGTCCCATTTATCGAAAGAAGGGAACTTGCTCCCCCGGTGGAGTCTTTCAATGCGTCGCTTGACGACGTCCTCTGGACTCTCGGTTGATGCGGTCTTCTCAGCTGCTGTTGGTCTGGGCTTCGCTCGGGTGGAAGCTTTCTTGACAGGAGTGGTGGCGTTTTCGAGCGGTTTCTACACTCCATGTTAGTGTCAGTTCTCTTGCTTCGGTGCAAGGCTGACACAATGACAATGTACCTCACGGCTACGCGTTCCGGGCAATTCTCGAAGCTACCTTGCTTGTCTCCGTGCGAGACTCTACGGCGCTTGCGCTCGTGCATAGTGCTAGACCTGAGATCAAGGTCGTAGTCCTTCTTGGGCTTGGATGCTTGTTGAGGCTGAACAACCGCTGTTGTGGCCTCTGCGTTTGGCTCGTTGCAAGACACGACAACCTGGTCAACGCTCTACGAATCACCTGTTCCACGTCAGCACCCATTCAAGAAGTATGACGGAGCGGTGTCACCTTGCGGGTTTTTCGTCGCATCTTTGTCCGCCGGCAGCTTCTTGGCCGGAGTCTCGGCCTGAGGAATTTCGTGGAGTACATCGTTTCTGGCACTCTTCTTCTCTGGCTTCTTCACACGAGCCATACCTTTCCCCGGCGGCCGTTAGTACTTGATCTTGCGAGCTTTCGGCTTGTCGTCCATGTCTTGTCGGCGGGCAGGTCTGTGGAGGAGTTGAGCTGGCATGGTAAGAAGTTGGTCTTGGATAGGCCTGGAGTTATATGCGCCGTTGATTCTATCTGAGGAAAGGAAAGGAAGGGACGAACGTGAATGAGTAACAAGCTGATCGCTGGTATGTATCACGTTGTCTCTCGTTGTTTCATTGACCGACGATGTCTAGCCATGGCGAAGTCTCGACACAGCCCTCTTCACTTCGGCGGCACGCCCTCATCGCTGGCACGTCCCAGCGCTGCTCTCGCTGCATCTGCATGACACGAGAGTGTGTCGTTCACGCCATTTTGTGCGCGAGTGATCATGTTCCTTGCTTGACCTTGCCTGGCGGATATCTGTTCTGTCATGGCTGTCCTCGCACTGTGCTGGAGGTCCTGTCCCAGTACCTCGATACCTCGTGCCGTCGAGTTGAGTTGCTGGTTCATTGCTTCTTTCTTCTCGTTCACGATACGACGTCCAGTAGTCTCTATGTCTTTCTCCATGTTTCTAGTAGTATCAGTATTACTACCCCAGTCGGAAATTCTGAACTTACGAGATGTCTTTTAGCCTTTCTTCCAGAATACTTTTCAATCCTCTTGCATCTGCCATGAGGTTCGAGACGGTCCCATGTACCTGGTGAATGGTGTCGTTTGCTTCGGCCTCCTTCTCGTTCCATCGCTTTCCGATTGATTCCGAGCTGAAAGCCGGCTGTGGTTGAGCGATGACTGGCCGCCCTATCTGTGACACGCTCACAAATCGATCGGGTCTGTTGGCTTCAATGTCTACGCGAAGTGTGTCGTACATCGTCCGGATCTTCTCCACCTCTTCCGAAACGTTTAGATTGTTGTTGGCGTACGAGAAATCTCGCTCGCGTTGCTCAATGTACTCTCTGATCTTCGCCCATTCATGCTGAAAGAACTTGAGACGGTGAGGAAGGCCAGAGCCTTTAAGGTAAGTAAGGAAGCCTGCGATGCAGGTGTTCACGGCGCCGAAAGCTGTGACCTGAAAAGCGTCAAAATCGAATCTTTTCCCGGACTTGGTGGATCATACAGCCTTGTTGCTCGCTGCCGCAGCACCCAGCGCTGTGAGAGCAGCCGCGACGATGATCTGAAGTCCATAGCAGACATTGATCAGCCTGGCCGAGGATTTGTAGTTCCGCTTGGCCTTGATCTCGCAGTCGCAGACCGTGGTGTATATGCCAATGTTGGGAGCTGGTCGTTCCAAAGTAGACGCATCTGGTAGTCGATTCGGTTGCAGGCCATGCTTGGAAGTGTACGATTTGTCTTGCCAAACTGGGAGAATGTGGTCTGTCAGCTATGCATAGACATATCGGGCCTGGAAGCTCTTACTGCCGACGAGAAGGCGGAAGTCATGAAGCTGCGAGTTTGGCTCGATCAATGGAGCAATGGAAGACTTATGCACAGCTTCCGGTTGGCGTTCTGTGTCGAAGCCCAGTTGAGAAGGATGTCGGAACTCAGCGAATGCATGCCTTGCTCGGCCAACGAAGTCCAACGTGGCGTCCATGGCGTGCCGATCGAGGACGGTATGCCAGCGGAAAGATGTCTCTGAACAGGAAAGGAGATGAAAGTGAGGGCAAACATCTTGCTGGCAGCCGTGAGCTTCATATACTCAAGGTGATAGTGTTCATCCGGCGCAAGCGATCAGTGCAAGCCACCGTGCACTTGACAGCTGAGGTTCGTGGCGCTTTAGCAGCAGCGTGGCGTCAGCTGTAGACCATCACCTGCAATGGCTTCGCTTCTGGCGGGGGAACATGCACGCTCTGCCGCGAATCACGATTGAGCGAACTGGACTGACTCGGCCTTCGTTTGCAATAAAAGTCAGACGTTGCAACCTCTACGGCGACTCCGAAAGTGACGAGATGCTCGTTCGGTCTCGAGCGAGAGGTCATTATGCTTGTTCTGTGATTCTGTCAGGACAGAGGATCTGATGCTCGCATGAGTATTGAAGCTCTTGTTTCAGCGAAGGGCACATCGTTCGCACTGATGAGAGTCAAAGAACTGCGTCGGAATCATCACGGCTCGTAGACATGATGACATTCTCATTGAAACATATTTATCCATCAATAGATGTAAACGAACTGGATGGAAGTCAGCGCATGTTGATCATAGCCGTGCAAATCATGCTGCTGCTCGGAAAACTCACCTCGTCGTTCTGCCTGTCTGTCAGGTCCTCAAAAGCGTGATCACCAAGCCTCGCCTGTCCGCCCGATGATTCCGCGTCAAGCTTATCGTCAGCATTGTGGTATTCGTCCTTCATACTCCAGTCGGTGATCTTGGCTGGCTTCCCGTTCTTCACTCTCTTCCGTGATTGAAGCTTGTTCAGGAACATCAGGTTGCCAACTTGAATGACGATCACCGCCGCCAGAGCCACGAACAAGCCTAGCACAGCTCGGACACCAGGCCTGTATTCCGGTGCGTCGTTGCTATTGAACAGCAGAGGACCGATGATGTTTCCGGCAGAAGAGGCTGCGTTGTAGACGGACATTAGAACACTCTTCTTGGTGGTTCCTGCGGTATTTCCGACGATCCAAGACACAATCAGTGGGTTGCCGCCGAAGAGGAAAGCCAACAAGTAGTAGCCAGCCAGCAACGCTCCTTGGTTTGCATCAGTGTGCTTGATGGTGTACAGCATAGCGAGACCAGCTATCACTGGAAGAGTGAGGCAGGTCAGGATGATGGATTTGTTCTTGAACCGTTGGGCAGCCCAGGAAGCAAAAATGATCACGAGAAATTGCATGGCGCCGAAGGGAACGCTCAACAATGCTGTCCGGTACTTGTCGAAACCTAGACCAGAGATGATGAGAGGTCCGAAGATGTTGGTCACACTTGCACCGCAGTTGAGAAGAAGGGACATCCCGATCCAGAGGTAAGTCTTCGGCTCAAAAAGCATCTCCCAAACGTGCTTCATCTTAAAGTCACTGGAACCCGTACCAGACTGATTAGCTC
This sequence comes from Zymoseptoria passerinii SP63, assembly GCA_000223825.2. Classification (NCBI taxonomy): domain Eukaryota; kingdom Fungi; phylum Ascomycota; class Dothideomycetes; order Mycosphaerellales; family Mycosphaerellaceae; genus Zymoseptoria; species Zymoseptoria passerinii. Next base: position 2,810 of record AFIY01001067.1, on the reverse strand, counting down.
GAAGCCTTTCTACAGCTTTTGGTTTTTGTGACTCCGAGAGAAATCGGGCCGAAGGTATGTCATTGTCGAGTTTCCAGTATACGAATGGTGCTGATATTACTGTAATCAAGCCAACGAAAAGGAAGATGCTGCGGATGTCAGCCAAGGAAGGACAGCCAGCGTACTAACAACCGACTTACAGTTGCCATGACTTGATCAGAGGAGACTGAATATGGCCCAGGCCATAAGACAGCAGACTAGCTGCCATACCGGCGATGCCGTTCATAGAGTACCACGCGGCCACACGCATAGGCTGCTCGGCTCTGCGATACCATTGGGACGTGATGATCGAAAACAAAGGAAGACATCCAGCCTCGAAGAGGCCGAGGAAGAATCGTGCCGCGAGGAGTCCGCCGTAGTTGTGACACGCAGCCTGTGTGTTGGAGTCAGCTTGTTTTCAGATGCATCTTATAAACATCACTAACCATGCACGTCTGCGCAATGCCCCAGCCGAGTACAAGACACGGCATCAGAATGCGATGCGGCACTTTCACGATCAAATAAGAGCTGAAAGGCTGCCATCCCAACTGAGCCATGGCTGCAATAGACCCGACCAGCGAGTACTGTTGGCCAACAAGACCGGTGTCCGCTTTGAGACCGAAAGTTGCGCCATAGCCCAGCACACTCTTGTCGATGATCTGGAGGAAGTATACCCAGACAAGAATTACCAGAATTACCTTGTCCGTCGAGCGGCGGATTTGCTTGTTCTGAGTGGCATTTGGTCAGCAAGGTCCAGATACTCATCAGTGGCGCACACTCTCACCTCCTCATCGGTCACGCTGACTCTTTCATCTCCAACCAAAGCCAGAGCGCGATCACCGTGTTTGAGAGCTTTTGCATCTCGTCCAGAAGCTACACTGAGCTTCCTCTCGGTCGCCGGTTGATGCTCTTCGATGAAGTCAGCACCATTCTTCCCAGACATGTTGAAGTTTGTTAGCAGGAAGCGAGTACTGCCAACGAATTTACTCGCGACGGCGGAGCTGGTTATATAACTCGCTCGGCGAGATCCCGGAGGACAACCTGCAAGACGGAGGGCCGCGAACAAGGATGATCGGTGGAGTAAAAGGCTGGGCGCGAGGCGCGAGACGGCGCCGCTGTCGATCCTCCGCTTGTGCCTCCGCCTTTGGGCTGCACGTGGCTAGGTCGCTTGCGGAGGACCCTCCTTGGTGAGGAGAACGGCATTTGACGGGTCTTGTCGCGGTATATATTGCATGAAGACGGTACGTCTTGAGCATGTCTTGACGACAAGGATACTGACGACTGCTTCCTAATGAATTTGGTGTTTGCAAGGGTCGTAGCTGTTCGTTCAATGCAAGACGTATTTATGATGATTCGTCTATTGATTTCGTGCGGAATCTCCACCGCTATTTTTGCCAGCGCATCGCACCGTATGAATGCAGCATCCGCACTCTCTGCAGTGGAGTAAAATCGCTCAGTCAGCGGTCATCGCTGTAATCCATATAGTTGTACGTTGCATCGAGGCCTGGACTTCCAGGACATGTGTCTTGGTGTGCTGGGCAGCCGTCTGTGGATGTTCTCTGCTTCGGCGTGTCGGACACATAGTCGCCAGGCTAGGCCTGTCACTGTCGTCAGCACTCTTCTTCGGTCCGTACTCTGCTGATGCTGATGGGAGACTTGCTCGTCGCAGCTGTCGCCTTCGAATGTGTGCCACAGACCCAACTACTACAATTCTTTCAGCAAATCGCCATCAATGTCAATCAGAGGAACTCACGTGTCCCGTTTCGTGAATGGAAGTAGCTCCCATGTACCTCTCCGTCTCGCCTCCTGCCATTGTTCCGGCCATCATTGTGCATCCATTTAGGACGGCATCTTCTTTCGAAGGATTGTCTCCTGGCATGTAGCAAGTGCCGAGCAAGGTCGAATTGCTTGCCAGGCCAAGATCGCCCAAGAAGTAAAGATCCAGCTCGCCGTAGTTGTGACCCTTCTTCAGCAGCGACTTGTACTCGAGCTCAAACTCATCACCATCGTGAGTTGCCCAAACGTCGTGTATCGTGAAGTCCGCTCTCATGAGATTGAAAGTGAATGAAGGAGCAAAGGCCTTGTTCATCACGTCGATCTGACCACACAGTCAGCGGGGCCGCGCGGGAGAGCATTCGACGCAATCTTACCTGCTCGTTTACCATCGATATAGGATATCTGTCGCCGCTTTCCTCCGTGGTCGTGATAACGTGAACGCAGGTGTTGATCTGGAAGGATTGTAGATTCTTCAGAACGAGGCGCTTCGTGTTGAGATCGTCATCGAATTGCGCGCGGAGAGCCGAAGACTTCCTGCCTCTTCCTTTGCCTTTGCAAGGTATGATCTCTTGTGCCAAAACGAGTAAAAGCAAGTACAGAAATGCCAAAAGAGTGCGACGGGGATGTAGCATCGCCGCGAACAAAGAACGAGAAGGACCCTGGCAGACTCGAAATCCTGGATCATACGCACGGGTACTTACTACTTAACTTGACTGGCATGGCGGAACGGATCACCCGTGTTGCAGTTCAATTCTTGGTATGCCCAGCACCCTGAGACAGCGTCTGAGATGTTTCTAACAGATCGCGCTGTGTATGCAGGCCGGAGTGGTTGCGACCGTATGACAGCGCTCTCGGCGCTTGCAGGATGTTCAATGGGGAGGGAAAAGCGAGTGTTGGCCGACTGTCGAGTGGATTGACTATGAAACACTGGATCAGTGAGACGTTCGCGGCCAGTCCAAGGACTCGGTAGGTCACAGTGAGAAGAGACCATGGAACATAACGTTTTCCACCGCCTA